>NDXB01000148.1:58736-95436 GCA_002631895.1 Agapornis roseicollis
TTCCAACCCCCCTGCCATAAGCAGGGACACCTCACACTAAACCATGCCACCCAAGGCTTCATCCAACCTGGCCTTGAACACTGCCACGGATGGCGCACTCACAACCTCCCTGGCCAACCCATTCCAGTGCCTCACCACCCTAACAGGAAAGAATTTCTTCCTTAGATCCAATCTAAACCTCTCCTCCTTAAGTCTGAACCTGTTACCCCTTGTCTTGTCACTACAGTCCCTAATGAAAAGCCCCTCCGCAGCATCCCTATAGGCCCCCTTCAGATACTGGAAGGCTGCTATCAGGTCTCCATGCAGCCTTCTCTTCTCCAGGCTAAACAGCCCCAACTTTCTCAGCCTATCTTCGTACAGGAGATGCTCCAGTCCCTTGATCATCCTCATGGCCCTCCTCTGGACTTGTTCCAACAGCTCCATGTCCTTTTTATGTTGAGGACACCAGAACTGCACACAATACTGCAGGTGAGGTCTCATGAGAGCAGAGTAGAGGGGCAGGATCACCCCCTTCGACCTGCTGGTCATGCTCCTTTTGATGCAGACCAGGATACAGTTGGTTTTCTGGGCTGCGAGTGCACACTGAAGCCAGCTCATGTTCAGTTTCTCATCAACCACCACCCCCAACACACATGAACAGAAGTTATTGCAATTCCAGAAGTTCACTAGTTCAGATCACAGAATACTCATTATGAGGACTGTCTGCAAGTAGTCAGATAGCTTTTAATAACCATTATTTAAATTGTGTCCTTTTCTGGTATAGTCATTTAAAGCTTAGAATGTGTTTGAAGTGACATATTACTCCTGAATGCAGCTGTCTCTCCATTAGAGGAGGTAAAGGTTAACCGATAAGGCAGGAGAAGTATTCAGAACCTATACTGAAGTACTTAAATTTCCCACCAGAGATGCATAATGACTATTTATTATTTTAAGAAACATACAGATTACACAACCCAAAACAATCATACAATAAAACTGAAGTTGAGCACCACTTCAGAAAAGCAGACTATCCAGAGTCCTCCTAGCTAAGCTTTTAAGATGGAGAAGGAATTTATTCATGCAATAGTTCTGGAGGAAGAAAGACATACAGAGCCCTCTTGCAGATGGATGAATGGACAGACACACAAGACAGAACCAGATTAGTGGGAGAAAACCAAAGAAACAGAGAAATAATGCTTAAGAAGAGAAGAACATGGGAAGAACACAGTAAATGGAACTGAAGTAAATGAACCTGTAGAAGAACATACATGTGACAGTTCTGAAATCTCAGTTATTATACACAACAAAAGCAGAAGAAATGCAGTAACTAGGGCTTATAAACTGAAATGTGTATACTCAAAACACTGTATTTATTGATTTGCACTTCTGACACCTTTTGAAGGTACCTTGAAACAGTTCTGTATGTGATCACGTGAAATGAGGATGCCTTTGATCAACAAATCTTTTATGCCAATCAACCAGCTCCAGCAACAAGTTAAGACTAAGGAGGGATATCAGCACTATTTACACTCTGCTACAGAATCAGTGAATGGCACTGTATTGTTTACTACTCTACATTTCACTGTCTTGAAGGCATCACTGTGAAGCCCACAAACCTTAAACAGTGGCCAAAGAGGAAGGTGCAATAGTCTCTACTATTCTTTCATACCAGCTGGCAGAAATGGGTAATGCCCCAACAGTTCAGAGCATCACCCTACCACTGGCAGAGCCAAACGCCATGCTGGTTGCTATTCCATTGTGGGGTGGAACAGGTGACCAGCCTGAAGGTGTGTATAACTGCATTACTGTGTCAGTTCCCAATGCAGAACACTATAGTTGGTGGTTTTCTATTTCAGCTAAGTACAAAGACAATACACTGAGTCAAGTGTATATTGGACAAGAAAGCAGCCTCCAATGGCAATAACTCATTCTCACAGCTATCTCTGAGAAGCATTACCCAAGAGAGCATACCATACCATACCAGATCCCAAACTTAGCAATGAACATTTCATAGAATCGTAGAATGGTTTTGATTGGAAGGGACATTAGTGATCATCTAATTCCACCCTCTCCTCCCTCCCCCCCAATCTTGAGCACTTCCAGGAACAGGGCATTCACAACTTCCCCAGGCAACCTGATTTAACAGCATGAACAAACTACCCGTAGCACACAATTTAGTCAGGCTCATGGTTCATATTCAAAAGGAAGGTGAAATGCAGTGAGAACAAGCTCTCGCACAGGGGCCATGCTACAGGCAGCACGTACAGGCAGCAGGTGGTTCATATCTGAGATTTCTGCACACAGGAGTGAACGTATGTTTGGGCTGATGAGAACCATCCTCAAACACAAAACTCTACCCCAGCATCCTCTGAGAATTCCTAGGATGCTTTCATCCTGTGTGTTGCAAACTGCCTCCTAACTCCCATTATGTCCTTTATTCAGGACATGCAGTCTGCTCCAAAGTCACATCTCTGGGGAATGTATTTCATACTTGCTCTACTCTTGGAGAAAAGCAGAGACAAACTCTGATATTCACATTGGTCCACTGACCCACATCGCAGACAGTATGAGCTTATCCTCCTGTTTCTGATTTTAGGGTCAGTTATTTGAGACAGGGATCAGTTCTGTTTGCCCACAGCCAGGACACAGCACCCATACCAACCCCATTGTACCCTTTTTCCTTTTTCTCTTCCCATCACTCCTTCCCTTGTACACTACTCAAACACACAACTGGGCCATACAGACTGTCAGAATAATTAGCACGATCATAATATTTGTTCTTCACCTCCAACAGATCAAAACAAACACAGCCTGTGACCACAAGATTAGTTTTACTTGGTGTGCTCCATAGTGAACTACACAAGCCCTAGGTGCTGCAGAAAAGTCTGCAAGGCTTCAGCTTACATGTTTTTACCTGTATACCTGCAGCACATTGATTACTCCCATCTCAAAGGTACTTGAACATTACCAGCGCTACATGAAAGAGAGCTTTGGGCTACTATGTTAAGCCACTAAAAGTGTGCAGAAAGCAACTTTTTTAACACTATCATACACTAACTTAGAAAACACTTGTTTATTCTTAGCACCACAGAAGTAAAACGTAAAAGCAACATCTGAAGAACAAAACCACTTCACATGCAGCCAATGCATTAACCTTTGCTCACATGCAGATCAGAGCAATACACCTGTTCAATTCCCCTTCTCTGTTTATTTCCAACAGCCTCCCCTTCCCTGTGTAGGACCATCAGCCTCCAGGCAGTTAAACACATGCTTGTTCCCAGAGTTTGCAATTAAATACTCTGACCTATCAGACAAAATGCTGACATTATACTGACAGGGCCATGAACCTAAATCCTGTTAATGTTACACTCTGAAATTTCTCTTAACCTGTATCCTCATCAGCGGTCCATCCTCTCCACCTTCTAGAAGCAGAAGCTACGGCAGACTAACATGCACACAGAAAAAATACCAACCAACCAAGAGAAAATTCAGAAGAAAGGAAAAAGCATTAGATTGTCCACCTATGGAAGGGAAGAGGGCTTACCAGCACAAATGTTCTAGCTAAGCCACTGTGGAAGCACCAAACTGCTCAAGAAACTACTAGACATAAATTAATACTGACATGCCAAAGGGCACAAACACTAGAAAGTCCTGCAATAGGAAAAAGCAGAGTGGGCCCCAGTTTGTAATGGCTCAAACAGGACCACATGTGAGAGACCAAAGACAGGTTTGGAAGAGGGTACAGAGAAGAAACCCTACTGTTAGCTTCAGGTATTGAGAACTTAAAATTATCCCTCTTCCTCAGCTTCATCCCAAAATTTTCCAGTATAAGTTACAAAGAGTTACCCTATGTGCTCCCCATACACCGCCTTCTACAGATGCAAACAAGTGGTTTAACTGCATTTTGCTCCCAATCAGCAGAAATAATTGCCCAGAAGTTACATAAAAGGAACAGAAAAGGGGACAGGAGGAGACCCATGGCACTGTTTCCTAACCAAAACCACTTTCCTGATGTTTATTAGCAAAGTAAATCCCCAGTGGATAAATGCAACTTTTGTAGTCAGCTAAAACCTAGAGCTATTAGAGCATATCTTGACAGCTCAAAGAACTGTTCTCAGTTGCTTAGATTCATGGAAGTTTATAATCAACGTGTCACAAAGGCTTTAATTTAGAACATCTGTCATTGAAGGAAAACACCAAAGCAAGACCTGACTTTATTTTTCAAATGTATTAATAACTAATCCCCTTGGGATTATGTCAATCATGTCAATCATGTCACATTAGGATGGCTTGGGCTCACCTTGACCAGCGAGTTAAAATACAGTTAAACCTGTCTACATTTGCACTCTAACTCATGCTTCTTTTAAATTTTGAATGATTACAGAGGAAAGGCATCCGTGGGACTAACACTGACCATGAGCTACAGTCAGTGTCAGACCTATGACACTGATCATGACACTATCCTGTTTTATTCAGTGTGGAATATACAGGCAGAAAGTAGTCTTAGAGAATTACATAAAACTTATTTTCTACACACCTGAATTTAAAAATTAAGGGAGAACTTTTCTTCTCAAAATCTACTTGCTGTGGTAGATTCTGTTACTATAAAAAGTACATGTTATTATAAAAGATACAGTTATGCAGTACAGGTTTTTGGTGCAAAGGTTTACATATGCATGCAGTTGGATTAACAAACCAGACTTGAAAATAAGCTTTTCCTGTGTCTGTTAATTTATTGCCCGATGTTACATTCCTTTCATGCAATGCCATAATCTTCAGTGAATGACTTCACATTATACTCCTCAGAGTAATCTAGGAATGTAGATACAGAGAACGTCAACCACCACCTTCATAAGACTCTCCCTCTTAACCCTCAAGGGTTTAAGTGCCTGATAGAGTTTTAGATATGAATAAAACTTTAAACACCCATGCTCAGCTCCAACTACCCTGCAAGCACACATCTCTCAGCCAGCAGGTACACGTACCAACACTGAAGCCATTTTAACGCTGCTCTAACCAGTGCTGCACATTCAAACCTCCCGCAATTCTCAGATGCTGCTAGCCCTGTCACTCCTCAACTGCTGAAATGCAGGAACATGCTTTTCAAAGTGCAACTTCCAGATCTGTCCTTTACACCAACAATAAAACCATGAGTTTCAAAATAGACCAGCTGCACCAGAAACCTTTTTGTACATACAAACATTAGAACAAAGAAGCTTTCAGGTTTAAATGCCTCCTAGGTCTATCTCAGCCAAAACCTGGCTTTAATACCCCAGCTGTGCCCCTGTGGTGATGTCATCCATGCTTTGGTTCAGGAATTTGAACAGGAGAGGCTCAGCCCAGGAGCTTGGTTCACCCAGGAAAGCAACATGCTCATGTCACTCCTCCAAATCAGCACGAGGACCTGAAGAACAGCCTTTGGAAAATCGGAGGGACCCTGCTTAGGCATCTCATTCCAGGACAGTGTTGGCAACTCCAAATAATATCAGTGGATCAACACTTTTACCCAGCTAGTGCCAAGACCTAAGCCTCTATAAAAGTTGACCTGCATGGCAGATGTCTCTCTACATGTCTCACTGGTCACTAAAGCACTCCGCTCGTGGTCCTCTGAGGTGGCTGCGGGACATCTTGCATGGTCTTTCCCTGCATGTCACACAGAGCAGGCACCAACTCTGGGCTACTTGGCATCAGAGCAGCTGCAGATCAGGCATCTGCACGCTCCAGCCCTTAAGATACCTTGAATTTTTGCCTCCTCCTTCTGTCAACTGTACAGAGAGTACAGAAATGCTGTGGCTGTGTTTATCTTCACTCAGCTTTCTAAAGATCCAGGGAAATGAATCACGTGCAGCACTTGTATCTATTGTACCAAAATAAACAGAACTCAACCACAGGATGTCTCTTCAGTATTCAAAGCACTTGCATGCTGCTGGACCTGGCCCTGATGAAAATGCTACCTCAGATGACACCCTCTGTCACAGGGTTTAACAGCTCCAAACCCTACAGAGTGGCAGGGCAGTTACTTGGCTGCAAGTACAGCTTGAACATCACATCTGACTTCACAGTCAGGGAAGGGGATTCCAGCTACAAAAGTAGCATTGAAAAAACAGCTTAGAAAAGTACAGCAGCACTGACACGGCTCTAACTTCGTAAGCAGACTTACAGTTAAGTGTAAACGCTATTAGTTTTCAATGGTAACAGCAAAGAGCTAACGATCCATTAGGATTCACAGACACTGCATTTAATGTATAGTATTTCCCTCACTTCTCATGAGGACACAGACAGACTTACAAATTCAACATATGACACAGGAGGTCTCAACAAAAGAAAAATATTGCGCTGAGCCAATACAAAGGCTCACCAGGCAACCTATCCCTTCAGAAAGTGAACGTGGGAGAAATTAATCTTTATCCAGGTCTTTCAATAGCGACATTGTACGTAATAATTCCATTCTCAGTACCTATATGAGTATTGGTTACAACAAAGCCATAAAACAGGCAGTGCACAATTTAACATATTAAGTTAGAATGAAGGGGGATCTTGGAGGGTGTTATCTTTAGCAACCAACCCATTTAAACTTGGCCTTCTCCATCCTAACAGCTGAAGTTTAGAACAGCTTAAAAGGAAAAGTGAGCCATTGTGTTTTGACTCACAGTAGTCACAGAAGTAACCTTCAAGGTTACCTTGCCCTGTGTGCAGCCTCGGGAAGGAGAAAACCAGTTTCAGAAAAGGAATTTCTTGCCTGGCTGGAGGCCACACCCACGACAACAACTGATGGCAGGAAAGCATTTGGATTCACAACTCTACCCGTAGCACCCAGCCGGAGGCGAAGCAAAACTTTCTCATTTTCGGAGAAGAAAAGAAACTCTTGCTCAATAAGTAGCAATTATGCTGCAGAATTTATATGCTGAGCACGGCTGAATGTACGAACACCAGATCAGTCAACCATAGCTTTAGCGCTTTGAGTATGATTAACAGAATGAACTTTCAAAGGTCAATTAAATGTCAACACATTTTAAAGAGATATTCTTCTTAAGTTGGGGCAGTGTGTAACAGTACCTTCCAAAACTGCTGTGCCACTTCCACCTTAAAATTCTACCCATCCTACACTTACATGTGCAGATCTAAAGATCATAACTAATTAACCTTTGAGAGAAAATAATGGCTATTTAGGTTCCTGGCTTTCCTACCACTAAGCGGTCTTTATTACTTGTGTTTAACCACATCCGCAGACACTCTTCTCTCTCCCCCCAAAATTCCATTTCAGCTGTTCAGGGTGTGAGTGAAGGGAAAAGAACAGGGGCAAGAACAGTTTGAAAGTCTAATAATTTACTACATGAAAAGGCTTTTGATATGCAATTGAGCTGCCTGGATATAAATCTGGAGGAGGAAGACTGTAACAGAATTAATTATGAACACATTAATCATTATTTTAATCAGCCAGTCAGCCCAGAGATAAAGCTTTTCACTTCTAAACATTTCTGAAATCCAAGTTTCACGTAACTAGCTCAAGACATGCTAAAACTAACGCTGAAAAACTAAACATTCGGTACAGATACACCCAAGCCACTCTCAAACTGCATGCTCAAATCATTAATTTTAAAACAATTAAACAGCAAGAAAAAAAAAAGTCTCCATCTCAGTACACTGTTAAAGGATCAAAATCCTGACCCGGACCTCACAACACTACTATAATCATTTTGACATGAGCAGTGTTTATTCAAGAGCAGAGCTAAAGAATAATCTGAGAGTTGAGAAAAACCAGCAGAGAAGCGCGCTCTGAGCCGATGCGAGAAGAAAATGGGCTGAAGTTTTCTTTCCTCCAGGGCTTCGGTCCCAGCACCAATCCACAGGTTGGTTTGTAATTTCATGCAACAGAAAGAACGGGATTTCAGGATTCCTGCACCCGAAGAACGGTCCCGGTCGGGTTTCGGACCAGGTGCCGGGGCAGCAGCAAGGCACCGATTCTCCCACAGACGGGAGCAAGGCGGGCAGCGCTCGAAGTTCCTAAAAAGTTCCCAGACCCGGAGACTGCCCAACCCCGACCCGGCTCTGCGGGGCCGCTGCCGGAGACACGGCTTATCCCGTCCCGTCCCACCCCATCCCGCCGCACCTGCAGCCCCGGCCGGCGCCCATCTCAACCACGGGAACCTCCCAGCAGCGGCGGGCGAGCGAGAGGACCGGGCAGCCCGGCACGACCCCACAGGTGCCCCGGCTCCCCCGCCCGCAGGGGCCAGCCCCGGGACCAGCCGGCCGCATAATGCCCGCTTCTTACCTGGCCGGGTCCCGCCGGGCCGCGACGCCGCGCCCAACTTTCCCGCTCCGGGTGAAACTTGCGGCAAGCAGCGGGCCCGCTCCTGGCCACAGCAGCCACCTCCTCCTCGTCCTACGCGTCCCATCCCGCGGGTCCCAGTCCCCCGCCGGGCCCTTCCACAGGGGCGGGAAAAGGGGGCGAGGGTAAGCGAGCCGCCCCCAGCGCCGCCGGGGCGGGCCAGGCCGGGCATTGTACACCCCCGAAGCGCCCTTCCCGGCGGGGGAGGGGGCGCGAGCTCCTCCTCCCCTCGCCATGTTCTTTGTTTCTCCGGCTTTCCCTGGCCGTTCCCCCTGCCGACCGCAGGCCCCGCGCCGGCACCGCCTCTCCCCAACGCCTCCACCCGCTCCCCCGCCGCGGCGGGGCAGGAGGAGCGCGGCCGCAGGTGACCGACCGGCCGCCCGCGCCCGAGCACCACCCCGCCACCGGAGGGGATCCCGGGCCGCTCCGCCAATTAGCTCAGGGGGAAAGGGGCAGCTCCTACCAATGAGCTCAGAGAGTCCCGCAGGGTGAGCCAATGGGGCTGAGAGCTGCGGGCAGGCCCGCCTCCCCTTCTCGCGGCGCGGATAACCCGGCGGCCGCCGGCCGGCAGCGCCTGTGGGGTCAGCGCGGCATCGCGGGCCCGGCGCGGGGCTGCTGCACTGTGGGAGGCGGTGTCAGCCCGCGGAGCCCCGGCCTGCGGAGCGGGAGGGAGGGGGGAGCCACCTTAGCGAGGCCCTGCCAGGCGCCGCTGGACCGCTCCCCGCCTTGGCCGGTGTCCCTTCGGCAGCGTGGCCGGCTGGGGGGCACCCGGGCCCGCAGGGCCTAGTCAGCTCTCCGCATTGCAGCCCTGCCTCGGCTGCCTCCACGGGCACTTGTTATGGTGGTGTTTTCCTTATACATTTCCTTACATGTTTGCTCTCAATTCTTAGTGACCTACTGTGTCAGAGGACTAGTGTGCAGTTCCTTGCTGCCGAGTTTGAACACTGGCAGTAAGAGCACACTGATGGCTAGCCAGCGTGGGCTTCTTTCTGCTTGGAAAGAACACCTGACTCTTTCCCGTTCATAAGGGTTGCCGTAGGAGGCCCATGGCATAGATGTAAGAGTAATAGAGGCTAATTCCGGCTTGTATGGCAAATGCTGCATCTTGTGGGGGTGGGAGAGTCATCAGTATTACAATTAACAAAACAGATTTGCCTGAATTTGGCGTTTTCTCCCATATGTGGCATAGAGGTCCTTCTTGGTTCAGCCTTTTTTTTCTTGAGAGCTGGTATATGAACACATTGGTACCCGCATCCTCTCTTGTCTATCTCAAAACACAGCCTTAGTTTAGACTTTTTGCTGCATTTCTGTTTCTCCATTAAGATGTGACTTACTAAGCCAACTTGGTACCTTATGGTGTCTAGGGGTTTTAGTCCAGAAGTTCCAATGTTATTACTGGCTGTAACACTTGTATTTCTGTGACAGCTGAGCGCTAGTCCAGGGACAGAGCCTGGACAGGCCATTGTACAAAGGTCTTGCCAAGGACAGTCCTTTCCCCAAACAACCCACAGCTCATTGGACAAGATGTAAGAGCTGCTGAAAGAACAATGACATCCAGTACTTATATATGGAACAGTTATCTAAGGGTTCAACCCAATCTCCGCAGCAGAGCAGAGCAAAACTTTGGGAGTCACTTAGATCGATACTCCAAAAATCCCTCCTGCAAAAGTTATGTCCAACTTCCAGATATGTGAGGAAAATACATTGTTCACAGGACATACTCAGGTGATTTGCAATGCCTTTATGAGCTGACACTGATTGAGCCATGGTAATTGGTCATGTTCCTGCTCATAAACTGTTTGAAGTGTGAGAAAAGCATTTCCTAAGCCACTTTCACAGGGGAAGAGGTTTGCGTTGGCATCACATCTCACTTTTGCCATGGGCTAAGAGCAGGAATGGGCACTGCTGCTTGGCTGATGTTTGGTAATTCCATCAATGGGGAGCTCTTACACCCGGATGGATTGATCAGAAGGCTGGATTAACCCAATCTTGCTGCCCGTTGAAGAGCTGAATTTACTGTTTCATACTTAAAATAGCTTGGTAAACATATAAAGTTCAATCACATATTTAAGATGTGCAGGGTTATATTTACTAACTTTTTTCAGTCACAGTTTATTACTGTAATATCTGTGAGGAAAAGCTATTAGACTCTGCCAAATGAAAGGCTCTTAAGAGTTAGAAAAAAAGAATTGTATCTACTTTGTTACAGGCATGTTTCTCACAAATGGAGTAAGTCAATGGTGTCCTTGTAGTGATTAATAGAGAAGCCATTCAGAGTCCTTGGGGGAGGTTGGGGTTTTTTTTAATTACCAAGATAACTTCCTCATCAAATCTGTTGCTTGAAGACAAAACAACTGTGTTTTACTCACTTTCACTGCTGGACTGAGATGAAAAAGTGTTGATATATTCTCCCCAGAGGTCATCAGAACTACAAACAAGATTGTAGACGCAATGTATACACACAGAGTGGTGGACAAAGGCCAGGGTTCATTGCACTGTAAGAGAAGCTGAACAGAAGGGAAGGAGGAGATTAAACAAGACATTTGGAAACAAGAGGTACCTACCCTCTGTGGCACCTGATTTGCAGCAGAGCTGCTGTGTGGGAGGCTGGGAGGAAGAGAAAGCATTCATTTTATTTTAGTTTTTAATGAAGGACAAACACACTGCAGTACTAAGGGCAAAACCAGTGATGTCTTCTTGCCTCTTCTGAAGGCTCAAAAAATGTGGGTCAAATTTCTTTTGATCCAATACTCTTGGCCTCACAGTTTATTTCCACCAGAAAACCAAGCCAAGGCAGTTGGGAGTGGTGCTGATAAAGTTCTGCTTTCTTGTGGAAGAACATACCTTCTTTGATATTAATTCAGAACTCTTAGCTTCCTTCCAGTCTGTTTTTTACCAGAAAGAAAGATGTCTTCTGTTTCTTTAGGGCAGCATTTTCTATCTTTCCCTTGGAGCTGTGACTACTTATCTCTGTCTTTTCTCAGGTGCTTTCCGGTCACAAGCAGGCAACACTCTCTGGCTGCTCTTGTATTTCTGAGTAGCATGGCCTAGATAGTCTGAGCTATTGGGTGAAATGGTATTACACCATTTTTCTTACTACAAAAATGTTTGCACAAAAAAAGTTACAAAGGTAGGCACTCTTCCAAGTGACACATTTTAGTGGTACAAAATTACTTCCTGCATAGTACAACTTTCAGAACAGCTTTGGTTTTGTAACGTCTAGCACAAGAGGATCTGATGTGGGTTGGCTAATAGATACAACCATAATGAACCTGCTTAATGAATAATGCTAAGATAGGGAAGTGCTGCCACTTCATTTCTGATTGGAGCAGTAATTCAGAAAAATGCACTGTTCCAAAAGTCTTTTGCTTCTTCACTGTAATACTGGTTTCTCATCTTCAGAGGATGTAATGCAAAAATCTAACATTTGGGCAAGAGCAGTGACATCTTTGCTCTCCATTATTGCCTTCAGTGCCCTAACGTAGTGGTGGGTGTCTTAGAAGCACAGCTGACAGCTTTTTTAAGTGGCCTTGCTGTTACAGAAGACAGCAGCAGATGTCCAATTTGGGACTTCTATCATGCACACAGTGAGTTACAGTTAGGGAGCAGCAGGTAGTATTTAACCTTCAGGAAAAAAGATCAGAGTAACTGGAATGCTGTCTTGCACTTTTTGCTGCTCTGAATCTCTAAGTAAAATTAACACAGCTTACAATTTAATCAAAAATGGCTTTTAGTCCTTCAGATCTTAACTATAACAAAATATTATTCTTGACTGATATAGTTTGATTTAGTGCCTCACAGGGATGCCCATAATATTTCCAGTATTACCAGTTACTATCTTCTGTCCATAATTATTAATACCATAGTTTAACTCTGTACAGCACAGTAGATGAAGTAAATGCTAACAGAAAAGACCTGAGCTACCTAACAGAATTAACAGATGTGATGTGTTGACTATGACGGCATATGCTCACATTCTCTGGTGAGCTTCAGTGACAGTGCAGCATTTACTTCTAGAGAAATGCTGGGGTTTTAAAAATGAACAAACAAAAAGACCATAGCCAGTTCTCAAAAGAAGCAGAATCTCTGCTGTTTTCAGGCCATGCTATCAACACATTTGCGACTTATATTTGAAATACCAAAACCCTAGTGAGCAAACTGATGTACAGATAGAGGCCTGATAGCTTCAGTGGTTGTGTTTGCTTCACGGTAAGTATTACAGCTCTTCTGTTGTCCTAACCTGGCAGCTTTGGAAAAGGGCAGAGATTTTTCCAGTAGTTGTTTTGAATTGTGTTCCACTATTGTCTGATAGCATCATTAGCTGAAACCTTAGCCACGAAGTCAAAGTGAAGCCAGGCATGAGGAAAATCTTTAGTACTGAAGGCAACAATAAGGGCAACATGACTTTGAATCATTGTTTGAAGAACGAAGGGGCCAGTTTTGCCATTCTGGTATCAGGAATTTTCTCCTGAAGCTGTTTTAGCAAAACAGGACAAAAAAAAAAGGCAACAGGACAATTGAGTTAGTACCACTTGGTATCAGTAAAAGACAGAAAAAATTAATATTCAGAGGCAAACAATTAGGTTATAACAAGAAATATTTCTAATAAAAGTCTTTGAAGACACAGACAGCAGTTCTTCTGGTACAAGATCTTACATATTTACTTAAATTCAAACCAAGTTATAATATTGTAAGAAAACAGTAAATGTCTGTAGCTCTTTGCACCTTCTACCAGGAATAGACCAGAAAATATTAAACATATAATTTCCCAGCAGGTTAAAATTTGAAGTAGAGGTGGATACAGAAATAAAGGAGGGGAGAACAGGAAATGCCATATTGCAAGAACTGGGATTAACTCATTTTTTGATGGTCTTGTGATCAGAAATGTATGTAGCATTAACAGATGTGCTGTGCATGAGATTTTAAGCATCTGGGCCCTATGTATGCTAGGGAGGTGCCATCCAAGAGTGTGAACTAAGAATTTTGGTTTGCAGTACAAGCTGCTCGTAAGTGTGCTCAAGTTCACACTTACCGTATGAGCTTCCTAAAGCTTTGCTTTAGCTGAATGTCTTGGACAAGAAAGCCGTGAGTCCACATCCTTTGCTTTTTTCTGAGATAACTTTTCTCACCTACTAAAAGTCTTTCTTTTTTTTTCTTGCCAAAAGATATTTTTGAGCTCCAGGCTTTCCATGCTGCTCACTGAAACATTTGTACGGGAAGTACAGTATGATGAGGGAACAAGTAACACCATGATACTTTCTCACATTATTACATTGGTAATGTTAAATCACTGAACATGTCATTCGTGTTTAGTGTGTTATTTTCTACAGTAAATTAGCAGTAAAAGTAAGCAGTAACATTTTTCTTACAAGTTTAGCTGGTGGAGTGTAATTAAAGATTGTATCATGCAGGGACAAAGGAAGAGTTGAATTAAAGAGCAGAACTGTAATTCTTACATTTCATAACATGTGAGTGCTTGATTTTATGGCTTACAAATGAAGCTTTTGCAAATAATTTTCTTTAAAAATTGGAGGAAGAGGAAAACCCCACAGCATCATAGTGATGCCTGTATGACATTGGCATATCAGAATTGAAACCTTTAGGGTCCCCATAGAAACCAGAGCCATTTGAAGCAGTGTGTGTTTGCTTGTAGCAGTAAGTTATTCTCTGTAGGCAGTACAAAACCAGGTCTGCTTGGTGGGCTTTGGCAGTAGCAGCAGCTACAGAGGATTCAGAGAGCTTGGGTATCACTCCAGACATGCCACATGACATCTCTTCTATTTGCTTCTCTTGAGGATTAATTCACAGCACTTCCTACCCACCTGCCTGCCTTGCCAACTGCCCCAAGCCTTCCTTATTCCTTATATTTGTTTTCATTTTGTGAAACCTTTGTAGATCTGCTCATGCAAAATGGTGCTGGAGCAGTGCATGCTCTTCCAAAGCATGGCCTCCATGACACCTCTGAACAAAGGAATGAACCAGAAATGGGACCAAATCTGCCTGATTAAGTGAAGAGCACCAAGAACAAGTGAAACCAAAGATATGAGATCCACATCCTCCCACAATACCCGTAGAACTGGTAATGAGCCTGTTTTTCAGGTCTCAGAAGTTTCAGTAGCAGAGATGCTGAATTTCTGTGTGTCCTTCAGCATTTCTGTGTGTCCTTCAGCTGTCCACAACAGAAAATATGCTTTAAGGGCAATTGCTCATTTTCAAGTTAATCATCAGGAAAGTTTTGGATCACACTGTCACTTTCCTGCAGAGATACTTTTTAATTAAGTCAAAGTGGAAGGTCCCTGATGGCTCTCAGACATTAAAGGGCCTAGAGATCCACTGTGAAGAGGCAAGGTTGTGTGTCTGTGCTGAGAGGAAGGATGCAACTGGTGTTTGGTGGAAGACCTCTTTCACCTGAGCTGTGTATCTGCTCAGCCCCTTTTCCTTATCCCACCCTCATCTTTACATCCCACCCTTGCCTCTGCATCCTACCATCACATCCGCATCCTGCCCTTGCTGTCTGCCACTGAATGTTTCCTTTCACTGGGGTTTCACCTGCAGCAGCTCTTGGTTCTCATTACTGTCAATAGTCATTTCATAGCGAGTTTCAAAAGTGCACTAGACTGACAGCACTCTTGTGCTGGAATAGCTGGAAAATTTCCGTCCTAAGGCTTACAGCACTGCCTTAGGTCGCACTCCCATCTCCTAGAAGCCAGAGTTTTGTTAAAACACACTACTCAAAAAGTGAAGTCTAGAAATACTACAGTACATAGATTTGAATGGAACCTGCATTTGTTCCATCAGCTGAATGATTCAATACCTGTGTTTATTCAGCAATGTTGGGAGTGAGCTGCTGTGGCAGAAACTTGACAATGACAAGCTCTGACTGCCAGGCAGTGTTCTTTATAGTAGGTCATTGCTCTCCTCAGTGCTTGAGACAAATATTGGATTCATTAGGGGATCTTTCAGCAGAAGGATAATATGCTGAAAAGCCGCTCTGTCAAAGTGACTTTGCTGTTGAACATTTTCTAGCAGTCACAGAATCCAAAATATGATTTATTAATTAAATCCTATCAGCACATGCTCTGAAGGAACCACCATGGCTGAACTATGTCCCTGTTAAGTGAGATTAAAGAACATGACAGCAGTTTGTATAGTATGACTTAACCCACATTTCCTGTAAAGGATAGAGCTTGTTTTTTTTCAAAATATGCTGAATATATTTTCCTTGTATCCTTGCTTATTATGACCCATGGGAGCAACTGTAAAACTGAAACATGCAAGAATTAAGGAAACAAACCCCCAACTGGACTATGTCGGAGGAGCTGGCATATTCTGACTGTATTATCTCTCCTATAATGGAACAGATCAGGAGATACTTGCTCAGATTTCCTCCAAAAGAAACACACTTGGAAAGAATCTTTGCTTAAGCATTTGTCAGGTAACCTTTCATATAGTGACACATAAAAGAGATAAAGCCTGTATTAACATGAACAAGTGAAAACGGAATTAAACCCCCTTATTAATTAGCAATGTGTAGCTGAGACACATCCTATGACACTTCTATGGGATCACTGGAAATAGTGCCCAGCCCCAAAGCATGTGACACACGTCTTGCAGTCCGCTCTGTCTTGGGTAACTATAACGCACTGAGCCTGTATGTTTGGATTAGTCCTTGATAGGAAAACGATTCTCTGAGCCCCAGCAGTTGACACTGTAGTCAACAGGTTGGTGCCAGCCCCCCTTGCCATCCCAGCTTCTCCAAGCCCCTGCATACTCCTCGTCTTTCACATTTCTTTTTCTTGTCTTTGTTGGTGCTGTTGTGGTTTTGCACCAGCCTGTGCTCCCTCCTGGAATCTGGGTTCGCTGGTGTGCAGGACTGCCTCCCCTCCTGGAGCTGGTCCTCACCGCCAGCCTGCTTGCAGACCCTAGCCTTGGAAATTCATTTGAATGCTGACAGCAAGGCACGTGGACGGTGGTGGGCTGACAGTGTCTGAGGGAGCAGAATCACTGGCCAAAACTGCTTTTCCCCCTCACTGATCTGTACCTCCCTAAATCCCCAGCCTGACCACAGAGACATCCTCCAGTCTGGAGCAGGCTGGGTGCTGGTGGGATCTCTGCTCTGACCCTGCTGGAGCGGAGCACCCTCCCCCAGCCATGACCTGGCTGTTGCTCACTTTTCCCCCATGGGAAGCACGGGCCGGGCTTTCCCACTCCTCATTCCCTGTGCCAAGCAGATGTCTTGTATCCAGAAAGGCTTACTGCAATTGTTCTGCAGTTGTGTCTGGTTTGCATCAGCTGCCCCTGTTTCTGGTCATGCTTGCCTTTTGGCTTTGAGGGTACCATAAGAAATCATTTGGAATGACAGCCCCTTGGGCACAGAATCAGTGGTGGAAGCTTGTACCAAGCCTTCATCTCTGAGAACAGCCCATTCACAGCCTTCCTTAAGCATCCTCATGATACTCCACCTCCAGAAACCACATGGATATCACAGCAATTGCATAGCTCGTGGCATTCAACATGAACATGCTTGGTATGATACTTTGCCAAGAATGAACTGGGATTTCACAGAGCTCCTCACCACAGGTACTTACACACTGTTGGACATGAATGCTTAGCTAGACAGTTAAGTTTTGCCTTGGTGTAACTAGCACAAATCACTGATGCAGCAGTGCCTGTGAAAGCAGATGGCTCGCATATTTTCCTCTAGATATTAAGGCTCTGAATTCATTCCACATCCCTTCCCTCGATTCACAGAAAGCTGCAGAGGAACTGTCTGCTGTCAAATTTTTCTCCTGCCTGGCAAGACCGGCTCCAAACTCAGCTATCCACATTGCATAGGTGATTTTGGAAACTTCTGGTCCTCTAGTCTTTAAATGCTGCAATGGGGGGAATACCCCAAACAAACCACAGCATGTGTGACTAAAAGCAAGATGGTAATCAGTGGACCCTGAGAACTGGAGAATCCCTTTCTGTTAATCACCAGGAGTTGAATGCTTGCCCCACTGGTGGGCAGCAAAGCAGACAGCAAGGGGCTGTGTATGGGTGGCCCAGAAACATGGAAACTGGGAACACCCCAGAGCTTTCCTCGAATTTCTGACACCCAGCCCCATCTCTCACACACTGCAATACAGAAAGGATGGTGAGTGACCATTTCCAGCTCCAACACGAATTTTCTCTGCTGTCAACTACCTGCTGTATCGCCTCCCCAGCTGGAAAAACAGGGAGAACAGTTCTCTCACTCGATAGGAAGCTCAGGTTTAAATTTAGTAGCCAATATTAGAAAATACTCCAGAATTTCTGGACAGGCGGCTCTGCATACATACTTCTGTCTATCACTGCTGTCTCCTTAGGGATGAGGAAAGGCAGTACCAAATACTGAGGATAAGAATAATAATAGAGGACTGATCCTGCACTTGTGTGCAGGATGGGGGAGATGAATGTCATCTTCCTCTGTTTGCTTCCATAAATCATCTCCCTCTCTTTTTTTTTCCTAGGAGTTCTCATGAGGAGTGGTGATTTTCACCTTATGCAAAATGTCATCAGGGTGGTCCAGCTCTTAAAACAATCTGGTAAGAGTTTTCATGTCCTTATTTCCTCTCAACAGAAAGGACTTTGGATTTTATGTGTAACAAAAGTTTTGGTCCACAATGGCAAGAAAATTACTTCGCAAGAAAATTACTCATATATATTTATATAACATACATATATATGTTTCCATGGCATTACGGAATTTTGCTTTCAGGCAAACACTGTGCTGTACACATAAACACACTAAATCCCTAGTGGAGAACACCTGAAGAGAAATATGGTTTTACCTTAATAAAAAAGTAAGAGAAATTGGCTGTTTGGCAGATCCTTGCCCAGCGGTGCAGGAACACTGGGTGCTTGGAATTCACTCCTATTGTCTCTAGGCTGAATTGCTTTGAAAAAGGTCACATGAGGAGGAAAGGAAGTTTTGACTTTCACATGCTTGTTATTGCTAAGGAAACCACTTCCCTGGTATTCACATATTCAGCATGTGTCCAGTTTTGGCGCTCTGACAAACAACATCGTGCTACTGCATCAAGTAACAAAGAAGGGTGGAGAAGGCTGTTAGATAACTTGACATGTTTGAAATGCCAGTGCAGCTTTTGTAGGACTGCCAAACTTCAAGTAGGCCCCATAAAAGTAAGTAGGGTCCTTTGTTAGCTGCAGATGAGATACCTGGAGTTCAGAAATGTGGAAAAACGGTTCTGGTCTCACCTCAGTGAGCTCAGGTGGTTTGAACGTTTCCTGCCTTCTAGCAATAGCAATATTCCTACATATTGGGAGACAAGTTTTCCCTTACAAATATACCTGAATTATTCTCTGTGTAGGATTTATTTCAGCTTTCAAGCACATGCTTGTCTTTTCTTTGGCATTTGGTTATGAGAAACTGAGTTATCCTCAGGTGGTTTGTGGTGATTTCATTATACTTGGATTTGAACTTCCAATCTGTGGGACTTTTCCCATTTTTCTGACTTAGTCAAACAAGAAATTAGAAAGAGCAATGAGCCACTGTTAGTTAGGACTCAGAATCTCCACCAACGTACTGGGTTTGTTTTGGTTTTTTAAGAGGATTGAGGCACAATTTCTTTGAAGTAGTGTATTTGCAGATCTCAAGCTGACAAGAAGAAAATGTATCATAATTAGGCTTATTTCTACTCTAAGAGGAAAAAAAGAAGTCTGGTATGCTTCAGGATACAAGTGGGTTTCACTGCAAATACACAATAACTACTGAGATTACTGGGACCAAGCGTCAGGCATGCACAAATCACAGGAATCGAACAGCTAAAGCCCTGCTCAATTTTCTGAGGCTACTGAGCTTTTGATATGTCAAGATCTATTTGTCTAAACGTTATCTGTAAAAACAACATAATGTAGTGAACTGAGCCTGGAACTGCAGAGGCCAGAAATCAATATTCTAATCTTGGCCCTGCCTCAGATGCATTTGGTGGCTCCAGAGCAGTTGTTTAATCTCCCTGCATACTCGCCAGAGATAAAATGGTTCAAACATAATAAACTCCACTGAAGAGCTGTGCAGATCACTTCACAGCTTCTGTATACTTCTCTGAAGACCTGAATTGTTATATAAATATTACCTTTACACACAGGACTTCCGGAGGTACGTCTCCAGGAAGATACATACAGTGTATCTTTGGATCTGAAATTTCAGGTCTGTTTTCTAGCAGGTGCCCTCTCCCTACAGAGACTTCAAGTACAACCTGGTGGCAGCACAGAGGCCACAAGGGTATCTGTGATGATAATGTTCCCTCTCTCCCCCACATTTTTTTTTTTCTTAAATATGTTAAAACAGAATTACTTAAAATATGGATCAGGCATTTTGTCTTAGCATCCTCAATTTCATTCTTTCCATGGCAGAAGTAGATCATATTTCAACAGAAGTTATTTGCTTAATGCAGAAATAACAGAGAGAAGAAGCCCTAGCCTGTTTATTTAGGAAGTAAGACTAGATAATAATTGTGATTCCTTCTGGCTTAAAATACTTGAAAAATGTGATGGGTTTCATGTTCCATTCATTTTCCCTAATATCATAATTTCAGAGTTATTATCTTACAAGAGGCTTAGCTAAGCTGCACTTATTCCCAAAGATCTGGAGGGGTTCCCTGAGGCGAGACAAGATATACGTAAAAATGCCTGAGTAAAGTTCTAATAAGTTTTTTCAGCTTTTAAAAACAAAATGAAACAGAAAAAAAAAAAAAATCAACCAAACGCCACCACCACAAATTATCTTCTAGAATATAGGAGAGAAATACTGGCTGTATCCCTCTTGCATGCAGCCAATGAACTCCACGTACAGAGGATAACAGTACCCACATCCCAGCAAATTGTTCACTTTTCCAGCCCAAAAGAAGTGGTTAGTGACTTATTCTAGAAGCTGTTTATAAGTGAGCATTTGGAAATCGCTAAGAAAAGGCAACTGCTAAAACAATGGGGTCTACATTTGCTGGTATGTATATTTGTTTTACAGTCATTAGTACTTGCAATAATGAGTCCAGCACCTCCAATAGCCCTGTTTTTGTGTCCTATGGTAGTCAGCCATTGTGATGCTGTTGTAAAACAGTTGTTAGCACAGGCTGTGGCTTGCAGGTGGTAGCTACACCCAAACCTATATGAGGTTTTGTGTGCTATCAGAAAAAGCTGGAGATACTAGCTGTATTGAGTAGGGAGGCAGCAGGGAGAGCAGTGCATGGGGGTGATGCACTCATGGCAGCCTGGGTTGCTAAGCACACAGCCTGCTATGCCACTAAGCAGGCAGGACTGGGTAGAGTCATTAAGTCTGGAAGCAGCTGAGTATTTAATAAGCTGCATGCTACCGTGCATTTACATAGCTTAAGTTGTAGTAAAGCCCTAGGAGTAAAGGGTCAAAAGTGCAGGGTTGGAGGGCTAAAGCCCATGCAGACTGCATTGTAACCCACCCTGTCTGCACAGAAAAGAACTTGGGGAGGAACCACACGAAAATGAGTCTTGCTCCAACCAAGGAGAATTCTAACAGCCAAAACACGTTAAAACATTTGAAGTTAAAGCACATGTGACCAGGCCTGGCAAAGCTCATTTACATAGAAGTTTGAGGGGCATCTATGTGCCCCCAGTAAACCATGTGTAATGAGTGCAGTGGAAAGGAAAAAGATTCCTTTCCTTCATGTTTTACACATCTAAACCAAAATGTATTTTGCTTGCCCTACCTATATGATCTTAAGATTCTGTGATTTTAAGATTATTTTACGTGAATCATTTGCAACTTACTTGTTTCCCAGTGTACGTATTTAACTCTTTCCCTGGGCATCTTCTTCACCCTGACACTGCCAGAGGCTGAGTCCTGTCTCACACAGTGGCTCCCCACAGTAGGCTCTCTGCCCTCTCTCTCTCTCATTAGCAAAGGCTGTTTGAATACTCACAGAGTGACCGGCTTAGGATGGGTGAGCGCATGTCTGATTTCACTTCCTCTAGTGTAATCACGGGCTTCAGTGACTGTGCTTTACTGATGTAACCAAGATTGAAATCTGTCCCACACCAAATATTTATTGGAGCATACCAAAGGAAAAGCAGACCTGAAGAGAAACAAGCAAAACAGTGAGTGCCATTAAACTTTGCCAAAGTAGATTTCAAAGTTGATGAAAACCTCCCCAGAGACACAGAGCTAAGACTTAGGACAAAGTAGAACATTGAAAAAAATAACCTCGTATTTCCACTTATGTCCTACAGAACAATTTTTAATTACTAGTAACTTGCAAAGATGAAGGAAAAAATGCACAAAACTAACAATGTATGAGCAAAGTCAATGATCACTGCTCTGCTGCTTTGGTTAACAGCTTTGATATGTATGCCTATCATGGGTACCTGCTCCGGTCAGGGACCCTTTCTACATAGTAAGAAAGAAATAGGACAAGATCCACAACTGGCTTTCTAAGTGATATAAAATAACAGGATGACACACTTTAATTAGATAATTAAAACTCTGTTGCCTCTTTGCTATGTGCCAAGGACACTCAGTTTCTTGGCAACAGACCTCTAATTTTCCTTCTTTGATATCCAGGTCACAGCCATTTGGATGAGAGGCTCATTTCCAGCAGCAGTGCATGGTAGTGGCACACAACTTCCTGTCCTGCCGTTGGTAACCCCCTTAAGCTCAGTGTCTTCCAACTACATTTATAAAAGCTGTTAAATGTTAAAGGCCTTACAAAGGGTAGTTTCTCAGTATGCACAGAGGTCTGGGGACATGTATTAAAAACTCAAGTTGCTCTGTGCAACACCAGCAACTTTCTACACCATCAGCAACAGTCTTATGCTGTTTCAGCTGAAGAACATGACTGAAAGGGCAGAGAGCAAGGAAAACAACTGTTTTATCCTCAGCTCTCCAGCTTCTTTCAGAGGCAGGTCTGCCACATCCCTGCCCATTTGCTATCATTCCCCGTATGAGAAAGGGGAACACTGTCCTAGAAGAGGCCTACCTGCTGTCCGGATGAGGTGAGGACATCGCATACGTTGCTGAGGAATGCTCAATGACTGCTAGTACCAATGTTTTGCCTGAGCTGCCATCATCTGAACTGCAGAGCAAACTCTACCCTAAGGTTATCAAACAGCATCAATCTATATGCAAGGAAATCCTAATTCCCAGCCCCAGTGAACTGGAGAGACAGAATAGCACATGCATGTATTTGAAAACCAGGTACTTTTTCACAAGAAAGCAATACAGCACACACGACCAAGAAGTGGGTGAGACAGAACAGACTATATGCACCAGATGGTAGTCACACTGCTTAATGCACTGCTGGAAGGTGCCCAGCAAATCTGGTGATGAGCCATAGAAGAACCAATATAGGATAATGCTCTTTGTTAAGTGCCAGCAATTTATTACAGTATATTCCTGAGAACAGCTGAGGTGAATTAACCACAGTAACAATTTACTATCCCTTCTGACAACCCTGAGATTGCATCTGTGCTTCTGCTGTGGTTGACGGCACCTTCTGGGCAAATGTGAACTCATTCAAAGCGAACCAAAGCCAACTGTCCAGGTTACTGTAGTGCCAAGCCCCAGCCAACAGACCACCCAGCGCATGTATTAGCTTATGCTTGCTGCTACACTAACCATCCTATGGGTATTGGTCATCTTTGAGCATGATCAGGACATGCTTGCATCCACTCAGAAAACAGAACTTGACAAAGATGATACATGAGGTTTTGCAGTATTAGTGGGTTAAATGCTCCCTACTCCAGCTACTTCAAGCAAAGGAAGGGTTACTAAAAACATGCCCTCTACAGAGTTCTGAGAAGCAGGTGTAAGACAGTTGTATTCTTAACTGTGTACACCCTACATCCATGCCTATGTATCACCATTTAGCTCCAAAAACATCCTTCAAATGAAAATAACCAAAATAAAAAAATCATTGAGCAATTTTATGAAAACAATGCAGCAAAGCAAAGCCTGACCGAGCTTGTGGAGATCATATTTCCTATTGCCTGTCACAAATTTGATCTTTCCCTAGGGACAGGTGAGGTAAACAAAGCAGATCTTCAACCACAAATATATGATTGCCTTGATATTCTGGAAATGAAGCTAAGACAATACTGCTTGCTTTTTATTTTTTTGGTACCTCATGCACAGACATGGAAGTGAATTAATTTTAACTCGGAAGAAGACCACTTCTCTCTACAGAGGAGCACGTTACATACTGTTACTGTTTTATGAACCTCTGATGAGCACATAATAGCCATTTTCTACTTGACCTTCTGTGAAATAAAGCACACAGGTACTCCATGGTTAGGTTTTGCTGAGCCATCTACCCTTGAACCATTGCTCTTCACATCCAGTCATCTGCAACATCTAATAAGCCAAGGATCAAAGCAGATAGCAGCCTTGCCAACCTTACTCTTCTGGATGAGCCAACTCAATAACATGGTTTATCATAGTTTGGACATAGGTATGAGCAGTTTCAAACTATTATTTAAGGGTTTTGCTATGTTTATTTGGGTTATCTATCTTGTGAAGGGAACATTCTGTAGTGTGATGGCATGCAATTATAACATATAAATCTGTTTGCATAGGAAGCCTAGTCACCAGCTAAAATCTGTAGAATTATTTCACAGTTTTACCAAGAAAAAGTATGTAGTTATGTCAGAAAACAAATTTTTTTTCTTTAAAAATATAAAATCTTAGTGAAGAAACTGTATTAGAAGTAATGCAGAATGTCAATTCTTCTTTAAAAAGAAAGTACCTCCGAAAAACCGTTTCAGACTTAACAAAAGAAATTTGGTAAGAGGCAGTTTTATTTGTTTTAGTCCAGCTTGCTTTTATCACTTGATTTTAGATAATTATTTTTCCAGTTAATCATCACCTGTCTCAAATTTAGACTCAAAAGGTGAACAGCACCTTTGTATGTGAGTAGTAAAGATAGCTGGTTTATATTTATTGAAATCACTATCTTCTTTTTTACTACCACAGATATTAAATCATAAATATCTTTTCTGTAACCTATCCAAATACAGCCTGCTTTGTTGTGGTCTGTCTTTTTTAATTGTAGATCTGATGTCAATGAATAGAATAAAAGCAGGACTCCTTAGAAAGCATCACACTTCCCATCTCTGGAGAGAAGTTATTTTCATAGAATCATAGAACAGTTAGGGTTGGAAAGGACCTTAAGATCATCTAGTTCCAACCCCCCTGCCATAAGCAGGGACACCTCACACTAAACCATGTCACCCAATGCTTCATCCAACCTGGCCTTGAACACTGCCAGGGATGGAGCACTCACAACCTCCTGGGCAACCCATTCCAGCATCTCACCACTTTACTTCATTATTATTTCCCTTGACAGTTGCCTCCAGCCTGTGAAAATTATGTATTCTGTAGTCTTGGCTGCTGATTGGTGATGTTTCAATGACAGTTAGCACTTTGTTACCATGGGATGACCGCTCAAAAGACTCTGGAGAGTGATGCCATTTTCAAAATTCAGTTTTTAATGAACAGGTATTCATCTCAAATCATCCTGGCAGCAGTCTTTTGAGAATGGGCATGGAAAGGAGTTCCTCTAATACTGAAATTCAGGTTCCCTTTAATGTAGGATTAAGGCATGCTAACAAAGAAACCTACTGACCACTCTTCCTCATCTTGGAAAGGAGAATCTCCAGACTTCCTAAAAGTGTTAATAAACACTATCCATCCACTATCCATGACCACTAAAGAACTACGTCTAGGTTTCATTTTGACTGTAAATGTGGTGATGCCTGTGAACCAATCAAAACATTACAGATCTTTCAGAAAGATGAAATCAAATGTCATTCTCCTTTAGCAAAAAAAGCAGGTCTTCATTCTTCCTCAGTTGATGTTTCTTCATTCTCAGAATCCCCCACTTTCAGATGCAAGTGCTTCATCAACAGATTTTGTATGCCTCTCCCCAGCATAAATGCCATAATGCAGCTGGTCATCCTTCACAGTAGCCCAGGACATCTGCTTGGTGGAGAACCTTGCTGCCCAGTCTCCTGAACTGTTAACAACAATGACACCCCCCAAGCCTCCAACTCGTGTCTTCAT
Source organism: Agapornis roseicollis (assembly GCA_002631895.1). Classification (NCBI taxonomy): domain Eukaryota; kingdom Metazoa; phylum Chordata; class Aves; order Psittaciformes; family Psittacidae; genus Agapornis; species Agapornis roseicollis. The sequence goes on from NDXB01000148.1 coordinate 84,113, forward strand.
GTAGTCTAATGCAGTATCAGCAGCCATCTCTGGTGACATTCCTGAAACGAACAAGATAACTTCATGGTATCTATTCTGAAATTCCCTTGAAGTTTCACCCCTCCCCATGAAGCAAGCCAAATGTAATTCCTCCTTCAACTAAATTGGCAAGAAATTTCCAGTGTAGCAAAGAAACTGTTTATAGGAGGACTCTGGATGGTTGCTAATAGCTGTGACGGTATGGTGTTGATACAAAACCAGGATTTAAATAGCTTCAGACTGTAATTCAGTTTCAGTGTTTGATATAGACTAACTCATCAGCTCCATGTTCAAGACACATTTCTGATACCATCATTTGAAGGGAAACATGTCAATTTGCAAGCTTTCCATCAAAGTTTGTCACAAGCTAGGTTTAAAGCATTTACAGCTTTAAAAAAAAACAAATCCTACATTATAACAATAAAAACTTTCAGTCATCATCTCTGTACCAAGTCCACTGGCTGCAACGGACTTCAAAGCACGTACTTCATGTTGTTATAATTTATCAAAAGCAGCTATTAGCGTCACTCCTTCCTGAAACCTCTGAAAGCATCAGGCAAGATGAGGGCTCAATGTACTAGACATCAGAGAAAGGACCAGCAACACAACTTTATCTTTTCATTATACTTAATTCATATTAGCAGGAATATTTTCTAAATAAATCAAAGTTAATGTATACATCATACACACTGGTCTGTAACAGCTGCAGAAAACTGCAAGTTTGAATATATATTCAGGAGTATGGTTGGCTCAGCCTAATTGTTCCATGCTATATACCACAAGTGATGTTACGCAGCTCAGGCTGCAGAACAAAAACTGACCTTCATGCCTTCCCTGAAAATTTTGAGTTAAAACCAAACAAAACCAGCAGAGTCGGAATTATTCACAGCACTGGTGACTGACAGGATAAAGCTCCTTTCTCGAACGTTACGGGTGACACTGTGACTATTCAAGTCAGTGGCACTGACTTCAAAGGGTCAGTATTTCACTGTTTGATTTTTTCATCAAGACAACAGCTGCCACCAGAAGACAGAGATCCCAACAGCTGTTAAGGCCGGGAAAAGCAATTCACTCCTGCAATATGAAAGTCAATTTTGTAGCATTGGTCCAAAAGAAGATATTTACTATGTGAATTACTGAATAGCTGAAAAGAATTATGAAGGAGCTCTATAGCTGTTTTTAAATACACAGCTTCAGTTGACTGTTCAAGGACTCAAAAAGTTACAATAACTTGCAGGTTTGTTTTCAGCACCTTCATGGAAATGGAGAGGGGGGAATAAAAAAAAGTACTGCTGACGTATTTTTCTGGCAGCTGAGTTATAATTCTGGGCAGGATGTATGAAGGTAGAGCAAGCACAGGCAAGGTGAACAAGTGCTAACCCATTAAACATACACACATGTGGGTTCATTTTCTTTCTTCTTTTTCTTTCTTTAAAAAAAAGAAACCTGCACTTTTTAATTTGAGCCTTATTTGCCTTTCATACTGATTTATCACAAGCCAGATAACTGCTAACAATGCATACGTTTTGCAGTGCAGTTAACTTCAAGCCAGAGAAGAAACTGATTTACACAGTTTAGACTAAATAGAGCTCAGAAGGCCATTCACAAATTGAATAGCTAGGGGCATAATATAGAGAGTAAGGTGAGATCGTAATGTGTTAGAGCTTTGGAAAATAAGCTGTAGGTTGTGTTTTATGCTGAAACCATCACATTAGCCAAGAGCTTTACAGAGAAATGTTCCCCATTATATGCAAACAGCTCTATAAAGCGTAACAAAAATATTCTCAGTTGTTACTTCATCTCCCTACTCACTGCTTCTCCAATGAAAATGTAAATTGAAAGTTTTCCACCTATTTCCAGTTTGGCTGATCTCAAAGCAAGTTACACTCTACTGCCCAAAAGCTATTGCTTTCTAAAAATAATGGTGATATCTACATTAATGGTTCTTCAACTGCATGCAACACAAGTATGTTGTCTGGCTATGTTTACAGGCTGTAATATAATCAAGGGTTTAGATGACAGACTAACTCATGAAGGTAAAGCTCCAAAGGGTCATCCCACAGTCAGATTATATTACAGTCACATAAGACATACTGTGTCAGCTGTTTACCACATACCCACCCAGTTAGTTTAGTGTATTTTCCAAAACAAAATGAAAATTTAAATCATAGTTAAAACATCTTAAAAGCATTTCTATTGCTATAATCCGAGCTGTTAAAATAAAGACCTTTACAGTTTATGAGAAAGGTGGTATCTGATGCTTTCTTATTTCAGCTCTGATTATCCATCTCTAGTTCTCCCCTACTGCTTCCTTAAATATATCTTGCCTTTACTTGTTTTCAGTTTCATTGTTCATAAAATTTTAGTTTAGCATTGGGAAAAAATACTAAGAGAACTTAAGCGAAACAAAGCAGACAATGTCTTTCAGAGTACATTGATCTAAAGCATGATTAAACATCAAGCAGCACACAGACTTCTGTCCATTTAAGACTGTTTTAGATTTATTAATATTTTAGTACTTTGCTTTGTTTTTAAAGAGAGGTGACCCATCCACATATCCCTGGGAGCAACTCTTCTGACAACTGTTTTAGGATGATAGTACATAAACTGAAATCTGTCATTAGACAGTGTTTCCTATCGTTATAAATTCAGCCTACAGGAGGTTTGGAATATACCTTGCTCCATGTGATAGAGGATCAGTCGGGCTAAGACCACTTTCATAATGCTCTCTCCATGTCCTGTGGTTGAAGTGGCACCAGAATGATTATCAGCATAACCTCCACTTCCTTTTCAGAGGGGAAAAAACAATGAAGTCAATATTCTGTAATACAATTTACAAACTCTGCATTGTTTAAAATAGGTACCAAGCATTTCTTCCTTAAGGTCCATCACTTCTATGCACTTCTGGGAGCAAAGTGTCAGTAACAAACTTCTTTCTCATTTCTGCCTCAATTTAAAAAGTTAAATATATGAAAGAAATCAACAGCTGGATGAAGCCAGTTGTCAAGTTGAGAGAGGCAGATGACTAGCAATCTGCTTGTGGTACAAGAAGCAGAAGCAGGCCAACACTTCATAGGGATACGCAAAAATATTTACTAGATCACCAAGATGGTGATAGGACGCAGAATACCAGGACATACTGTATCACTAACTGAGAAGATGGAAGATCTTGTGAGGACATTGGTGATTTGACCGAAGTTTGAGGGTAACTCATCCACAAGAGCAAAAGCAGGTAAGAGATTTGAAGAGCCTGGGATCTAGTGAAGTATCACAAAGCACCCCTGAAGAATCTCAGAAATCCTCATCACAAGCAGCGTTTCTTCTGCTGAACTCCCGCTCCTCCCCCACCCCCTCCATTTTCTTTCCCTCCAATCCTTGTTTTGCTGGCACATTCCACACCCTGTTCTTCACCAAGCTTCCACTTGCTCAACACCCATGTTTCTAGCACATCTCTTAAGAAAAATATTTCCCAGGAGCTGAGGAGGAACATACCACAGCATTATAAACAAGGTACTGGGGGAGGGGCAAATAAGAGCTGTGAAAGGTTCTTCCCTTCTGCACTTTCTTGATCAGATCAGACCCTTTCAACATACCCGGATTTACACATGGTAAAACCCTGCCACAATCAGTCTGTCCTTTTACAAGGACAACTAGCATTTCTGTATCCAATCCTGCAAATGTCTAGTAAGAGCTAAAGTTGCAAGCAACACACTTAACAGTGCGCAGTTCCACTTGTTCTTCACAGACCTCTGTCCCATACTATAGGAGCCCTGAACATGATCTACGTAAGGGTATTTGCAGTCAGAAGGCTGCAGTCAGATATGAACCTGAATAGTACAGTCAAAATGCATAGGGTATCAAAGTATTAGCAATTTAGGGTGCAAGAGAAAGTTAGCATTAGTTTTATAATAATCCTGTACTGCCAACAGCAGTGCCATGTGAGTTTGGAATATGTTTTACTCATTATTTTCCAAATCCCAACTGTATGCTGTAACCCTGAAGCAATCAAATGACAAGTCTGTCCCATGACAGGAAGAAGTCTGGGGCAAGGATTTCAAGTGTCTCTTTATACTTGGATAAGAGAGCTCTTAAAATATTTCCTTTATTCCATACTGCAACTATTAGGTTCTGAGGCAGTCTTATCAGGGCTGTCTAAGAACAGGAATTTACTCAAAGTTGCCAGTCATTTTACAATTCTGGCTCACTGAAAGAACAAACAGTAATTACAATTATACCTATTAAGTATCAGGGAAACATCATCTTAGTATGGAACAGGCTACATTTTTTGGCTTAGCTATAAGCATGGATGTACAAAATGAGAGCTTTATCAGAATAAACAGAAGAAAAGTGCAGTTAGCATTCAGGAAATGACAGAAAAAAGAAATTCTGATCCCCATTTTCCAGACAGAAAAGTGTTACATGATGATAATAATGACAGTACTCCTCTACTCCCAATCCTTACTTGCAGTCTCCATGTTGTGTTAACAGACTTGACCTTCATTTTATGTATACATATATATTTATGTTTCATTTCATTAATGAGAAGCAGAATGTATAATACTTTCTTTTTTGATTTAAATGAGATACCCCCCAAAAAATGAAGCAAGATCACACACCCCATACCTATGCATGCTGTGTCACCAACACGGCCAACCAGTTTATTAGAGAGTCCTCCAGTAGATGTTGCACAAGCTACATTGCCTTCACTGTCTATAGCAACAGCACCAACTGTTCCAAGGTCTCTGCCAAGAAAAACAGTTCACAAAATTAGGCAGAATTAAAGCACACCTGTCAAAGCACATTGCATTTATTTTCCAGGTAGCTTTAAAAAAATATTACCGTAAAAAATTACTACTCATCATAAAGCTATTTTTTACCATGCTTCTAATTAGAAAAATAACAAGCAGTATGTGACAATTCTCATAGCTTTATATTCGACGGAGTAGAAAACTCTTAATTTTTTTTTTTAGCATCCTCTATAACTTGTTTACCTTCATAGTATGGAAACTTCAGGCTGGAGAGAAAGAAACCCACAGAACAAAAGCACACAGGGCAGAAATATTGCTAGCCAGCATAGTTCTGGAGTATTTTTTTTTGGCTGTGACACACCTGATGCACAACTTTCCCCTAAACAGCAACTCAAAGACGCAGGAATTGTCTCCAGTGTCTCAACAGGAGGTTAACCGGAATTATTAATGACACTGCACGTAAATGCGTGAACACAGAAAAGGACAGTACTATTATGCATGCACTGAATCATTTCCTTCCTGTTCCTCCTTTTTCCTCTTCCTTATTCCCCTAAATGTTTGAATGCCACACCAAAAGTTGTTTATGTGCCTTTCAACTAGCATTGTTCACAATGCATCATTAATACATATTTTCTTCTTTGTCCTCTGTACCTATGCAATCTTGAGGTTTAAATCACTTGGCCAGCAGAATCTGCTGAAACCACACATCAGCATAAAAATCTTCATGCCCCGAAGAAAACAGAAGTCTCAACTACTGCTTTATTTCTTCAGCACAGAGAAGTCACATACAACAGGCTGCTTAAAATACACATGTGCATTCATACTCAGAGAAAAAAAAAGGCTATTGTAACTTACTGTAACAGCTGCTACACTGAGAAGCAAGACGTTACTGAGAAGCAGTGGTCTGAGTGTCCACGCATTCCAATCTTGGTAATTCATGTAGGAATATAAAACAGTATCTGGCTAGGAGATGTGTATCAAAAAAATCTAAACCCCTCCACACAGGAGGAGAATTTCTAACAATCCTTTAAGGAACTGTTCAACAGGCGACTAGAACAGGAATACCTTTGCAAGTTCCTTGGGCACTGGTAAGGGTCTCTCTCTAGTCTCCCAAAATCTAAGCTGATAAAGTCAAAGTTTCTGTGTACCATGAAACCCACAGTCAGTTTTTTAGAGAACCAACTTCCTGTTCCCTCCAGCTTATGTAAAATATCATACTGTCAGTCCTTACACTTCATTCACAGCAATTCAAAGTTGACTGATGAATCACAGGCCTTACAGACTGCTCTGACATTTATGTGGAGACAGACCTCATCTCAAACTGGTATGATGGTGCAGATGGGCTTCCCACCCATCCATCTGTTACAAGCGATTTGCTGAAAAGAGTATTAGTAAATTCAGTACTCCCTTGCACACTCATGTAGCACCCTTCAACCAACTAAAGTTAGATCTTCCTCAGAAATTAAAAAAGATACATCCAGATGTACACATTTTCCTAGATATGAATTTACCTTAAGCAACTGTGAAAATACTGGAAGTACACAGATCACTTATGCAGCAGCTATCTGTTCTGGTACAAGAACTCAACTGGCAATAAATAACAGTGAATGTGTCCAACACACCTTATCTGCAGTGGAGTAAATAGGCAGCTACATTATTTCTTGCTGTCCCTTTAAACGTTTTTATTGCTTCAGTGTCACATTTTCTCTTTGTTCATCTTCAGAACAAAGACAAAAAATGGTATAAAAAACCTGTTGCACAGCTAGTTGACTTAGAAACTTTACAAAGGCAGGCAAAACTCTCTGAGAAATACTGGATTATAATCATCTCTCTATTGCTGGGACAATAGCCAAAACCCTCAACTAGTATCTGTAGTATACCAGAGGATGCTATTAGTATGAATTATTTTGCTAAATCAAGACTTGTTCTTATGTATTGCTTATCCTGTGATACAGAATGGATCAGTTGGATTTGTTCACTCCCTTTCATCTACATCATTCACTAGGCAGTATCCATGAAGTTAGATGTACTTATACTATCCCCATTCAACTAATGGCTTCTGCTATTATGTCTCTTCTCCCTGCATGAACAGGACAGTGATTGTTGTTAGGGTCGTTGTTAATTAATACTGATTCACAGAGGCGCTAGCAGCCCATCTACTATTTTATGGCTGGGCTCAATTCCTTTTCTGTGGGGTTCTCAGGCAATCTCTGGCAATTCATGACAAAAGGTATGGCGAGAACCTTTAAAGTGAGAAACTGAAGATACAATGAACCACACATTATTGTCAGCAAATGGTGTATAAGATGCCATGTTGTACACGCCATGGAATCGGAAGCTTTTAGCATGAATGAATGGAGACTTCTAACTAGCAGAAGAGAAATGATTCTCTTCTGGATACACCAAGCTTTTCTTGGAAGGCTGTGAGCCCCCCCCCTCCCCGGTTTCCAACATTGTTTAGACCAGAGAACAGCACGTAAAGTATACACCAACCTTCAAATTCCCAGTATGAGCTGGTATTATATTGCCTCTGACTAATACTAGTTCACTTTCTGTCTGTTTGCCTCAGGCAAGTTTCTGCATAATCACTGTGGACATAGCAGGGAAAAAGAACATTCCACGTGTGATACAGAAACAAATGGGCTTGCATAAAAAAGATCTGGTTTTAACTTTGGGAGTTTGTGCTGATGTTTTGGGCAATGGTTGTCAAAAAAAGCACAGTGTGGTTAAGTAGAAAAAGTCTTGACTTCTTCAGAAATACACAAGGCTTCTATATAATATATTCCAGAACATGCCAGTCCTGAAATTGAAGACACCTAACACTGTTATAAGAACATAGTATTAAACTTAGGCAGTTATAAAGACTGAATGTAGACTCAGATACCATGTCATTCCGACTTATACATTCAGAAGACCAAGTGGCAGTAGGGGCTATGCCATCCTCAAAATTCTTCACAATGAATTATAATACCACACAGTCCTTGGAAAGACCATGGATCAAAAGAAAACTGTTTGATACAAGAATAATTGCAACTGAGACCTTACAGTCAAGGAACAACTTCACTTTCTTTACAAGACCATATTTACACTTGCCTTGTGAATTTGTTTTTCCTTCTACCAATTTATGGAAAGTAACTTACAGTTGTAGGTTACAGCCTCATTTCATGGACTTTAATTGATGTGCCCACAGAAGAAACTTCCTCCTTTTGGTCTACAAATTCTTCAGCTCTGCTTTTCTCATTATTACTATTTCCCAGAACAAATGAACATCACTTAATACAGCACTTTCGTAATGTAATACAGCGTTATCCTATGCCTCAAACATTAATGTAGAAATGAAAGCTCAAACAATGTAGCATTTATGCCTACCTCACAGGCATAGAAAAAAGTGGTTTTGACACCTGATGATTTTCCTTCCTTTCTCATCCCAAGGAAGTTGTGAGTGCTTCATCCCTGGCAGTGTTCAAGGCCAGGCTGGACAAAGCCTTGCATGACATGGTTTAGTGTGAGGTGTCCCTGCTTATGGCAGGGGGTTGGAACTAGATGATCCTAAGGTCCTTTCCAACCCTAGCTATTCTATGATTCTATGATTCATCCACCTCACCATCCCCTCTACTTCACATGAGACTTGCTTATTTTTCAAGCGAATCTTGTTTTGTTGTTATGCAATATCATCCAGTAGCACCTCTCTCTACACCCACCACTACACTCAACTTCTTGATCATTTTTTTCATTCCTATCTACAATAACAGCCACAATCAGCACTGATAAGAAGCTACCAGTCAAAATCTGATGTCACTTAGCTAACCAACCCAGTTTAAAGACAAATGTGTTCATCTACTCAACCAAGATCAGCTTTACTATTTTTTTTTCCATGGACTTTTTTTCCTATGGACTCGTTTTAGAATGGGGACTGGGGATTTTTTAAACTCACAGTTCCACCATGGAAAAAATGTATACATAGTGATGCCTGCTGTTTGTTAAAGCTGTTCTATGCACTCCTGTAACTGGTGATTTTAACAGCAATAGTAAGTTCTGATTTTGTTCTCCATTACTGCCACAAAACCTGTGCTATGCCAAAGTGACCAACATCTTCTTAAACATCAGCAGTATGTTTAAGTTTGTTCCAGTCACTTGCACTCAAGCAAATTCATTGGAAGTTTGATTTTATCATTATTTTCACTGACAGCATACTGTAAAGACTGTATCAAACCATGTAACACTTGGAACTGAAGTATTCTCTGAATATGGACCAAGCTTTGGGGTTTTGTTCATGGTTTTCTGTTTTGGTTTGGTTTTTTGTTTAACTGATAGGACGAATTAAATTACTTGAATTTAAAAGGAAGAAATATTTTACAAAAACCCTACTTCTGAAACTCTTCAGGGTTGGAATCTGGCTCAAGGTTCTTCTTCCATCTCTCCCAGGATCTCTTGGTTATGAGTTTTTCTCCTGGAGTCTCAGGAATACCCATAGTCTGAGCAAACAGGTGTGCACCATGGTCAGTCAGCAGCATGTGCTTCGTCTACAGAAGACAGACAAGAGATTCAGTGACAATTCTTGTTTTGCCTTGTACTGAGCAGTTTTGTAAAATTACTATTTTTAGAATTATTCACACAATTCAAAACCTTGTTTTACTTTCAAACTTTCTAGATTTCTGTGCCAATAACCCCTTTCACTAGCTGGGAAAAAAAAAAATCAGCTCTCCAAAACACAAACTTTAACCATTACTAGGAAAGATCTACATTTACCTTTTTAATACTTATTATAATGGGAGAAATTGGTAAATTTGCTCTTTTGCTGATTTGTATACAACTTTTGTACTGCTTCCAGTCAACCACCAAATCATTACTTAACTGTTTTGTCCAGTTAACTTAGATCCAGAAGGATTTTACCCAGAAGGAAAGAATGGTAAATAAATGCCCGTTCTTCTTGAGGGTATTACACCTCATAAATTAACAAAAAAATTTAACTATCATACACTAAAGTGTTTCTTCACATCAGCTGAACCATTATTTTAAATATTTCCTTCAACTACCTGCTACTCTACAGATCCAGATTTTCAAATTTTAAAAAAAAAAACAAAACCAAGCCAAACATGATGGGTTTGACCAAAAAAATGTTTGCTGTCTTTTAAGAACATTGTCAGAAGATCTATTCACTCCTTCATTCAACAAAACACTTAGGCCAGATTTAAGTCAATAACAGCTGAATCCATGCTTCAAAGTCTCTACATGTTGGTTAATTACTATTTTAGAGAAACTTGCCAGATAAATTTGTTTCATTAATCCTTATACTTTAGTAGGACCACTAAAATCCGATTTTTTTTTTTTTTAAATAAATCCATGTTCAAAAATAAGCATCAACTTCTTGAATCACTACACAGCTACTAATCGCACACCAGAGCCTAAGAAGGTTTTGGAGGACTGATGGTCTGACTGGACGTTATGGAGTTATTCCAGAGCACAGCACCTGACTTTAAGGAAACTTGTATATCCATGCAACAGCATAGCACAGCACAGAGGTACTAGCTGAGGTGCAAAAGGCAGAACCATGTGATGCTCAAGCAGCAGGCCTGCAGAGCCTTGCAGGGCATAAAAGTGGCAAATATGCAGCTCTCTGCCTGAAGCGAGGACTCCAGATGTTGGGTATTTCTGTGTCATGCTGCGTTCCACAGAACATTTAACAGCCTCAAAGCCTTAGACTTTCAAGATGTTGCGGACCATCAACTTTATTGATTTCTAAAGCCATGACAAGCACTCACCACCATGACCAACCAATAGCACTGCATTGTTTTAATGGATTCCAGCCAAACCTCTTCCCAAATCACAGACACTGATCTCTACTTAAGCCTATTACAGCCTCTGCACTAATCCCTTCCAATAGTTACAACCATGGGAAATGTGACTACACTTTAGAAACATTCCTGACATTGTGGCACTGACATCAAACATTTCTGAAAATTCAAGTACGTTTTTAGTGGCAAAGTAAGTCCATAATTCAGAAGAGCACTGCTTTAAGGAACAAGAATACAGGTTACAAGAAAGTTTTCTGTATGCTTGAAAGAGTGGACAATGGGCTTACACGCCAAGTCATGTTAACAGACAACAAAAGCTCTACCTACTTCTAAGAAGGCTGATGTTCTTAGACTTGCAAGCCAAATTCTTCATGCAATACTGCCCTCCTCTGCCACTAAACCATCCGAAGCACACCATACAGAATTTTTTTTTGGTGGTCAGTATTCGTTGGTTTGTGGGGTTTTGTTTGTTTCAGGAAATACACTCAACTTCTCCTTTTAATTTAGCGCAAGACTGTTCCCCCCATCACCTGCTTTCAAGCAATTGAGACTGTATCATCCTTCAAATGAGTTTAAAGAAAACAAAACCAAGTTTTACTGTAAAAAATGGAAGTTATTTTTTAAAACTTTTTAAAGGCTTCCCTCCCATATGCAGATCCTGATAACATACCCACCTTCCTGACCTGCACAAACAAGAAAACATAGAATCATAGAATAGTTAGGGTTGGAAAGGACCTTAACATCATCTAGTTACAACCCCCTG
>NDXB01000150.1:0-20176 GCA_002631895.1 Agapornis roseicollis
GCAACAACCAAAACCATCGGCCTTATCAGCCTTGTTCCCGGGTTAAGTCAAAACACCAGCTACCAAAGAGAAGGAAAACTGACTGCAACTGCTGAACCCAGGACACTAATGTACCAATTATTTATACTACTCAAATAGGTTGTAGAAAATTGAGACTCATCCTCTCTGCCTGAGGACAGCAAACCCACAAATCCTTGGGAAGATACAGCTTCCATTCTGGCAGTTATTTTGCACGTTGATAAGACCATTATGTGTTGGCATACTAATAATTCAGAACCTTCTGGAAGAGAAAAATGAGCAATCAAACAGCATCACAAATGAAACTTGTATAACTGATTTTTAGGAATTTACCAGAGAGGGAAGACAGCTGGTCTTGAACAAACAGGAAAACTTTGCCTACCTATCTTGCACTATTGCACTAAACACTAGCTTATGGAGAAGAGCTGAAGTGCCTCCTGTGCCTGTTTTCTGTGTTGTATATGATGCACACTCCAATAAACTGTGGTAAATATTTTCACAGCAGGCTCATCGTGACAAGCAGATTTCCGAGCATAAGAAAAGTACATTGCTACTTCATCTGTGAATCCTGAAATATGGAGTGTGAGATTTTTCTGAGTTACCCAGCACAGCTACAGCTGAAGTGTGGCAAAGTCAAAGGAGTGTTGCAGGTGCCTGGGCACCCTGCATGCATATCTGGAGCAAGTGGATTTCATTAGTGCAATGAGTCTGCTCTGGCTATGACTGTGATGTAGAGTTAGGTCTTGATCATGATCTCTGGTTCATCTTTAGCTGCTCTGCATATGTTTAACAAGTCTGGCTCTTTGGATCGTGGTGCATTTGTAGCAGGTCTGATGTGGGTAGCAGAGACCTACTGCATTCTGTCTGCAAGGTCTCTCTTGGACTGGGAGCCTGTGATTTATTGTTGCAGTGATTTGAAAAACTCCTGAGCACAACTCTAGGTAGCTGTAGGTAACCTGGTAACTTTTAACAGTAAATATCTATCACATGTAGGTGTCTCTAGAGCAAGCAGTATCTGAGCAGGGTTTCTCTGAGCAAGGTTATAAATTTTGCTTGGAAGAACAGAATTTATTTCTTGGATCTTTTAGTTCTTTTCAGCCAAGTTTCGTATTTTATATTTTAAGATGTTCTAAGGGGAGGTTAGGTTTTTCTTTCAGGTAACAGATCGATGTCTTGCTATTATTCTGGTAAAGCTATAGGATGTCAGTAGAAATGTGGGTGGCTAAATTGTAAGTCAAGAGTTATATTTGAAAAGATATTTGATATCATCATTGGACATTTTACCCAGAAGATTCCTGTCTTTAAAAATATTTTTACATTGCCTTATTTAATACACTGAAGGTTCTAATAGTAGTGAATTGGCAAATGAAATTAAAGAAGGAATTGAAGGTGAAATCTCTTCTGTCAAGGAACTGATCACTTGAGGCTTTCAAAATAAAAAGTATAATGTTCCAATCACAGGAAAATGGCATAAAAGTTCAAATGCAATGCTATGGAAGCAAAGGTTTTGCTTGCTCTACATAAAATAATCTCTGTCCTAGTTAAACTAATTGTGGGCTGTATTTCTCAAATAACTACCTAACTTCCTGGGTTTTTTACAGTCTTTTAGTAGCCTTCCATGATTTTGCAATGTGTGGGATTCTTAATTCTTCATAAAATCCTGAGGTTTTTTATATTATTTTTGTCTTCTGGTATGGTAGCTGTTCTGAAGTCTCATAATTAACACTACCGTATTGGTTAATTTTTTATATATATTTCACAGATGTTGTAATATCATTTCAAACTGTATAATTTTGCACAAATTATTTTGAACAATTTATTATTAGTATGACATTGCCTGGTTACTTCACAGCCACATAGTGATGTGTCTATTTTAATGTCTATTAAAGCTGCAAGCAAAACAGGAAAGAAGTATTGTCTCCTTGTTTATCTTGAAGTGCGATGTAAAAAGGTTAAACAACCTTTCAAGACTGAGAGGCAGTTGTCATGTCAGCCTAATGCCTTTGTTAAACAAAGTCCTCCCTCTTTGTTTTCCTGAGCCATAAAAGTAGGAGCAAGAATGACCCACATGTATATAACCTCTTGCATTTCCCAAATGAAAACTTTGCCAATATCTTTTAAACAAAAGGAACTATCTCTAAAATGTGGAGTTGCATTCAGTGCACTGAATTGTGCCATCTTCTCCAGGCTTAGGTTCCAACATCTGATCCTTGACTCCTCAGGAGTTTGGTTCAAGACTGACATTTTTAGTGAGATGTTGCTGTTGTGGTTTAAACCCAGCCACGCAACTCGTTCACTCACTCAACCCCCCCTTTCTTGCTCTCCCCCTGCTCCTGGAGGGATGGGGAGGAAAATCAAAAGAATGCAACTCCCACAGGTTGAGATAAGCACAGTTTAGTAACTAAGGTATAACACAAATCACTGCTGCTACCACCAATAATAATAATGTTAAAGGAAATAACAAGGGAAGAGAATGCAGCATCTCACCAACCACCGACAGATAACTCACCCCACCCAGCCCAACTGAGCACTGACCAATACCTCCTCCAACCCGCCAGAGCCCTGGCCCTTCTGGGTAGCTCTGTTAAATCCTGGGCATGGTGTGCTGTGGTATGGAATAACTCTTTGGTCAGTTTGCGTCAGGCATTCTGTTTCTGCTTCCTCCTGGCCTCCCCTCCTCCCTGGCAGAGCATGGGGCTCACAAAGTCCTTGGTCAGAGTAAACATTAGTATTATCAGTTCTGTTCCCAGGCTGCAAGTCAAAACACATCTGCACCAGCTAGATGAAGAAGGAGAAAAAATGACTGCTACTGCTGAACCCAGGACATTATCCACCCCTTATTCCATACCATTCATGTCATGCTCAGATCCCACATTTCCAGTATACCATCGCTCTTATCTCAGTGCACTCTTATCTTAGTGCATGGACCAGTCCCTATAAAACTACTGAGTCCATCTGGTCCATGATGTCAGGCTCCATGTCTTGTAACAGTCTTTCAGGACAGAAAAGGCTGTGTGCAGTGTTCACAGGCATGAATAAGCTAGGCAATAGTGTCCATTGCTAAGTCCACCCCTCAATCATGAGTCCATCTGTATGCTGCATCTCAGCTCTGATGGCCTGAAGTGCCATGGGCCCACCAGGCTCAAGATGATTCACTGCCCCCTTCAGCAGTTTCTGCAGCTTGCTGCTGGGGACTCCATACAGCTGCTTTCCATCTCTGATGCTTCCAAAGCACTGGAGGGGCCCAGTGGACTAGATACTGGCCCATACTGTCCCAGACACCCGGCCACTCATGATTGTCCAGCCTTGGGGAAAATCTCTTGGTCCTCCTATATTGTTTTCTAACCCTAAACAAGACCCAAACCCGACTCTGCTTAACTCTTGAGATCAGACAAAATGGTCGTATGTAGAACACTCTCTGTGTGTGTGCCACCATGCTGATCCCCATCACAATCAGCAGGCAGGTCTGAAGGGTACCCAAAGGCCATTCAAACCCTTCAGAACCCTCAAATGATGCTGCTGTGCTTGTCACTGGTGCTGCTGTAGCTGCTGTGCTTGTCACCGGGGCTGCTGTAGCTGCTGTGCTCGCCGGCTCTCCCACTGCCAGCTTCCCTTTTCCTGAGTCCAGATCTTCCTCCTCTGCTTTGCAGAGAAATGCTCCACGCTCTCCTGCATCCTCCTGGGGCTCGGCCTCGTGGAGCTCAGTGGGCGGCTCCCGGCGAATGCTCTCAGATGCTGCGGGACTGAGCTCGGCGCCTCTGCGCGGCTCAGCTCCTCTGCCGCCTTCTCCCGCTGCTCGGCAGCCGCCGCCTCCAGCTCCTCGACAGCCCCGACCTTCTCCACCGGCAGCCGCTCCCTGCCGGCCTTCGGGCCCGCTCCCGACGCAGCTTGGTCCCCGGGGCCTCTCTCCAGGGCCGCTCCGGCTGCTGCTGGCTACCGGGGCCGGTCCCCCTCGGCTCCCCGCAGCCTCACAAAGATGGAGGCGAGGACGAGGTCCAGGACGGTGAAGAGCAGCGGGACGGACAGGTACAAATCCACGGCCATGTTCATCCCATCCTGTTGCTGGAGCCCCCCATATCACAAGTCATTGTCATAAAGTACAGTAAAACAAGAACCTTAGCCCAAGTCCCATGCTTGATAAACACTAACACAGCAAATACTGGCTCTAAGTAAAATACAACATTCTGAAACTGTGAGGTCAAGAGAAACAAAATTAAAAACCAATAAATCAGCATTGTGACGAGTGACTATTAATCTGGTCAGATCTATCATTATCTCAACCCTTTGTGCTGCACGTTGGGCGCCAAAAAGAACTTTCATGGTTTGAACCCAGCCACACAGTTTGTTCACTCACTCAACCCCCCCTTTCTTGCTCTCCCCCTGCTCCCGGATGGATTGGGAGGAGAATTAAAAGAATGCAACTCCCACAGGTTGAGATAAGAACAGTTTAGTAACTAAGGTATAACACAAATCACTGCTGCTACCACCAATAATAATAATGATAAAGGAAATAACAAGGGAAGAGAATACAGCATCTCACCATCCACCGACAGATAACTCACCCCACCCAGCCCAACCGAGCACTGACAAATACCTCCTCCAACCCGCCAGAGCCCTGGCCCTTCTGGGTAGCTCTGTTAAATCCTGGGCATGGTGTGCTGTGGTATGGAATACCTCTTTGGTCAGTTTGGGTCAGGCATTCTGTCTCTGCTTCCTCCCATCCTCCCCTCCTCCCTGGCAGAGCATGGGGCTCACAAAGTCCTTGGTCAGAGTAAACACCAGTATTACCAGCTCTGTTTCCAGGCTGAGTCAAAACACAGTGCTGCACCAGCTACTAAGGAGGCAAAAACCACGGCTACTGCTAAACCCAGGACAGTTGCTCATAGTCTGAGAAAAATCAGCAGCCGAACCTGCATTGCTTTTGTAAGAAAATAAGTTGAAATAGGATGACCCAATAAAGTATTAAATAGCAGTTACCTGCATGAATATTGCATTAACACATTTTTACAGCTATCACAGAGATTATAGGTAGCTGCTGATTAGACCTCCTGCAACACAGTGATTATGTTTTTAAAGCAGCAAGGATATCTTATGCCTGTGGTGGCAATCACTATTTTTGATTTTTATCAGCTTTCAAGAGTAATCAAGTTCCAGTTACCAAGTACTGTCTGCCTTGCTGACTCAGAGTTGCCTTCTATGTATTTTAATTATGTTATGATTCCACAGGCTTCCTGGGGTGCCAAAAAACCTTTTACTGAGTTTTCAGTGCCTGTTTTATTGGGTATGTCAGTTCAGTTTAAGTAGTCAGACATAGGCACCTTTCACTTACATGCACACCAACAGGTAGTAAAAGCCTTAATGAGCATAGATTTTAAGCTGTAGTCAGTAATGAGTGTAGAGTGCAAGAAAGGGCATAAAACTTTGCAGTAGTTAAGATTATTTTTATTCTTGGAATATTTTAAATTCAGAAGTTCAAAAATGCTTTTAAATTGGCTTTTTCTTTTGTGTGGATTTAACTGTAATGTAGTGCTATATTTTTAAGTGGGTATAGAGGGGGTGGGCAGAAATGACATCTGAAGATGAAAATAAAAAGTAAATACCAATTATTTCAGTTTTATACCAGTCATAAAAATATAGCATAACAGATGCTTCCATGACATCTTTTAAAAGTCGGGTGTTTATTGTGTGCATATGTTCAACATCGAACATAATTCATTTTCCTCTGTTCATCTCAAATTAAGGGAAAAGTCAAGCATCAGCAGCTCTACAGACAATGACAACAACAACAAGACTTACAAAATGCGAGGAAATGCAGAATGAGATGAAACAGGAAAAACAAAAGAGGTAAGTATGAAAGAGATGTGGCAGGTTGAAAAAAAAGAGATAAGAATAAAAAGCTACATAAAATAAGTGAAGGAAAATGTAAGACATTGACTTGGGAAATGAAAAAAGTCTTAAACGTGTCTTAGCTCTGTTGTGATGGGAACACAGCTGCTAAAGGGTGATAGTGCCTAGGACGAGTGACAGATATTTGCTTTTCTTTCTCCTTATGGTGTCAAGAAGGAGTTGTTGGTATTTTGCTTTCACATTTTATTAGAATGTTTTGATCCTGAAATGATAGGATTTGCATAACAGAGGAAAACCAGCCAGATAAAGTTTCAGCTATTTGGGCAGAGAGAAAAATGTTCAAGCACTGCTACACAGTTTGAAACATCATCGCTGTTGGATTCAGGAGACTCATTCCCCTCCTGGAATAGTGATCCTGCAAGTATTGCTGGATCCCTGATATTTACCACCAAAAAGTGACATGTAAGAGAGGCATGGAGCCACAGAAACAGGCCTTACACCAGCTTTTTTACCATGCCTGAGCTACATGAATTGGTTCCATATAGAGATATAAGAACTGGTGTTAAAAATCTGCCTATAAAGCTAGAAAACGTGCAGGTAATTAAATGATGGGACACAGAATATGTACAGCATTGCACAAAGAGGTAGTTATTCTACAGATGATGTTCAAGGCCAATATACCATCTCCATACCAGTGCCCTGTGCTCTGTATTGTCCCTGCTCTTCTAGCTAATGGGAAGAAACTAGTGCTGCATTGTGTTGCATGGCCAGAGTTACTCTCATAGACAGAATTACTCTTATGATATGGCACTTCTCAGTGAATATAAATCTCCTCCTAGAGTGTTAGGAGATTGCACATAGAATCATAGAAAAGTTAGGGTTGGAAAGGACCCCAAGATCATCTAGTTCCAACCCCCCTGCCATAAGCAGGGAAACTCAACACTAAACCATGGTACCCGAGGCTTTGTCCAACCTGGCCTTAAACACTGCCAGGGATGGAGCACTCACAACTTCCTTGGGCAACCCATTCCAGTGCCTCACCACCCTCACAGGAAAGAATTTCTTCCTTATATCCAATCTAATCCTCTCCTGTTTAAGTTTGAACCCATTACCCCTTGTCCCTCCCCAGCATCCCTGTAGGCCCTCTTCAGATACTGGAAGGCTGCTATGAGGTCACCAAGCAGCCTTCTCCAAGATAAACAGTCCCAATTTTCCCAGCCTGTCTTCACACAGGAGATGCTCCAGTTCCCTGATCATCCTCATGGCCCTCGTTTGGGCTTGTTCCAACACTTCCGTGGCCTTTTATGTTGAGGACACCAGAACTGCACACAATACTCCAGGTGAGGTCTCACAAGAGCAGAGTAGAAGGGCAGGATCACCTCCTTCGACCTGCTGGTCACGTTCCTTTTGATGCAGCCCACGATATGGTTGGTTTTCTGGGCTCCAAGTGCACACTGTTGACTCATGTTCATGCTCTCATCGACCACCACCCCGAAGTCCTTCTCTGCAGGGCTGCTCTGAATCTTCTCTTTGCCCATCCTGTAGCTGTGCCTGGGATTGCTCCAACCCATGCACTGGGCATGGTTGAACTTCATGAGGTTGGCATCAGCCCACCTCACAAGTGTGTCAAGGTCCCTCCGGATGGCATTCCTTCCCTCCAGTGTATCCACCGAACCATACAGCTTGGTGTCATCGGCAAACTTGCTGAGGGTGCACTCAATCCCACTGTCCATGTCAGCAACAAAGATGTTAAACAAGACCGGTCCCCATGTGGGACAGTGTTGAACGTTTTGCACAAGTCCAGATAGATGACATCAACTGCTCTACCCCTGTCCATCAGTTCCGTACCCCCATCGTAGAAGGCCACCAAATTGGTCAGGTAGGGTTTCCCCTTAGTGAAGCCATGCTGGCTGCCACAAAGCACCTCATTGTTTTTTATGTGCCTCAGCATGCCTTCCAGGAGAATATGCTCCAAGATTTTGCCAGCCACATATACCTGGTGCAGTGCTCAGTTGCTTCAGGCTCTCAGAAGCATGAATTGAGGTCTTTTTAGCTTTTTAGCATAACTTAACTCTTTGTCTTAGAACAAATCTCTTTCACTACTCTGCAAGAATGTCTTGGCTAGCCATAAAAAGAGGATGGAACATATGGAACTGGGGTTTTTTTTAGTGATATTGATGGACAGTTCACAGCAACTCATTTTGCTATTTACTTCTCAATAGGAGGAAGCAAAGATGTGTGGGTGGATGTCAGTCAAGACTGTGGGCTTATCAGCTTGCCAGACTGCAATATGGTGCAGTGCTACTTCAGATCGCCTTAGATGAGCTCGTTCACATACCCAGGTTATAGCCATGGCAGTGTGGGACAGAATGTCAATCACTTTTCTCCATAAAGCACTGCAGGGGAACATCACTGACTGAACTAGCACAGGGGAAGCACTGAGGCTGGACTCTGCTCTCCTCCAAACTCATGTGGGAATGTTTATGCTGCACTGCCAAGTAAACACACATCATAGAAAGCAGAATATCAGTAATAAGACTCAGTGAAATGGCGGCAGGAGCACTCAGGTGAAAAAGATGTATTTCACTTGAACTAAGATTTTACTTGTGTGGTCTGCTTGATTCCTAGTTAATAAGCCTCAACAAAAACAAGTGGCTCTACTGGCATACTGTTCAGTAGCTCAGCAAGGACTAATGACTGAATGCATCTTGAATAGAGGGTTACCCACAGTTCATTTTGCGTATTAGGTTGTCCCTTCTGAAATAAGGTTGATGGAGCTTGGAAGATGCAGAGAATGATGCTGACAGACTTGGGATTTACTTTGTGAAGAACTAAAAGGGATTTTGTCTGCTCTGGATTGTCACTCTTGTGACCTGTGCAGCGATAAATGAATGTAAGATTGACAGAAAGGAAAAAGGGGCTAATTCATGATATTCAGCAGAGGCCTTGAACAAATACTGTGATACTGAAGTTGTCCTATTGCATTCATCCTTAGAGAGAATTGTGTATTCAAAAGGTAAATATATGCAAAACTTCTGGGTCTGCCTGTATTAAAAGCCATTTATTTCATTCCCTTGCTAAATGTTTTAAAATAAGATTAAAGACTCTTTTTAAGATGACTTTTTACAGAGCTGATGTATACTTCCTTTCAGGATGTTAAATGCCTTGATATGCTTCCATGACAAGGGACTTTATAAATTAGATTGAATTACACACAAACAATATAATTTGTAATAGAGAGGTAGTTTTGTCTCTTTACTTTGCTTATGCTTCACACTTCATACAAATGGAAATGTTTAATGCAAGCTAACTTCAATATCAGTATTAGGTATTTTGACACATCCTTTTAAGAGCATAAAGCTGTGCTTTTTATCATGCTGGTTTAAACAATTGTCTCAAAGGCACTGCTGACATCAAAACTAGTTAATTTTGAGACCTGCATATGATCACCACATTTTATTTTGTGAAGTGTATTCTTGCTTCTTATCTGGTGGTACATCCATTCTTTTAGGATATGATGGCAACAACAGTGTGGCCAGTGCTTCAGTAGCATTGAGTTCTATATTTACAGTTTATAATACCATTTTTCATATTCACAAAGTAATAGCATCTGATCTGATGAGACTTTCTCAATTGTTCCAGTTTTTAGAAGGCACTAGGTTATTTTTTGAAGCTGGATATCTCTATAGTCCTTGGAAACATGGTTCTCCAGTTTTTTGGATGAAATCTGACAGAGACTTTACAATTATATTTGTCAGTAACATTAAAAAGAAAACCAAAACCAAAGCCAAAAAAACACCACAACAACAAAAGAGTCCCCAAAAGCTTTTCCTTTCCCCATGTAACTGATAAAGATTTCTAACTGCTTTTCATTAGCATTAAGCTTTCTCCTGGGGTCAGCGTTCATCAGCGTCACTGCTTCTGCAACGTCCCAATTTGCTGTCTCATTTTGCTTTGGAAATGCATGTTAGTGGTACCTGTAAGTAGTACTGGGAAAGAGAATGAATGTATTTAGGGCTGGTGACATTGTTAAAATGTCTTTTCTTATTTTTTATTGATAACACCAAGGAGAGGAGAGCTTTCTAGCCTACAGACCAAAGCCTGAGAATCTTAAAATCCACATATAATGACATGAATTCCCATTTCTCTACTTCTTCACCAAAGTAAAAAGCTTGTATCATGTATTTAAGCAATGGCTCCTAAGGTTACAAATCTAAATACAGAACTAGTTGCTGTTTGGCTTATTTTTAAAGCAATAAACAGCCAGAAAGTCCTTCAAAGTTAATTAAAAAAACTGCCAGGGTCCCAGCATTTATTAAACCCAGGATGTTTATGGGAAATATTTACGTTTAATTTCTTGGTGAAAGGGAAAAGGGGCATTATAGCAGGAAATACAGATACTGCATTTCTAGAGGTGAAATTGTTCTTTTCAAGATTTCCCTTTATATTATTGGCTCTATGCAAGCTACACAACACTTTTATTTCTCCATCACAAAAGTAAATTAAACCCATCTCTCAACAAACAAATGTGTTTCACTATTCCTAACCAATAATTGTGATGTGCTTCATGCAACATCATCTGATCACGACATCCTTTTCTCTAAATTGAAGAGACATCAATTTGATAGGTGGACCACTCGGTGGGTAAAGAATTGGTTGGATGGCCGCACACAAAGAGTTGTGGTCAATGGCTCAGTGTCCGGCTGGAGGCCAGTGACGAGTGGTGTCACTCAGGGATCGGTGTTGGGACCGGTCTTGTTTAACATCTTTGTCGCTGCCATGGACAGTGGGATTGAGTGTGCCCTCAGCAAGTTTGCCGATGACACCAAGCTGTGTGTTTTGGTGGATACACTGGAGGGAAGGAATGCCATCCGGAGGGACCTTGACACGCTTGTGAGGTGGGCTGATGCCAACCTCATGAAGTTTAACCATGCCAAGTGAAAAGTCCTACACCTGGTTCGGAGCAATCCCAGGCACAGCTACAGGTTGCGCAGAGAAGAGATTCAGAGCAGCCCTGTGGAGAAGGACTTGGGGGTGGTGGTCAATGAGAGCATGAACATGAGTCGACTGCAGTGTGCGCTTGCAGCACAGAAAGCAACCGTATCGTGGGCTGCATCAAAAGGAAAGTGACCAGCAGGTCGAAGGAGGTGATGCTGCCCTTCTACTCTGCTCTTGTGAGACCTCACGTGCAGTATTGTGTGCAGTTCTGGTGTCCTCAACATAAAAAGGACATGGAGCTGTTGGAACAAGCCCAGACGAGGGCCACAAGGATGATCAGGGGACTGGAGCATCCCCCGTATGAAAAGAGGCTGAGAAAGTTGGGGCTGTTCAGCCTTTAGAAGAGAAGGCTGCGTGGAGACCTCATAGCAGCCTTCCAGGATATGAAGGGGGCCTATAGGGATGCTGGGGAGGGACTCTTCATTAGGGACTGTAGTGACAGGACAAGGGGTAATGGGTTCAAACTTAAACAGGGGAGGTTTAGATTGGATATAAGGAAGAAATTCTTTCCTGTGAGGGTGGTGAGGCACTGGAATGGGTTGGCCAGGGAGGTTGTGAGTGCTCCATCTCTGGCAGTGTTCAAGGCCAGGTTGTATGAAGCCTTGGGTGCCATGGTTTAGTGTGAGGTGTCCCTGCTTATAGCAGGGGGGATGGAACTAGATGATCTTAAGGTCCTTTCCAACCCTGACTATTCTATGATTCTATGATCATTTCTGCACTGAAATCACTTCAGCTGAAATATACCAGTTTGCAGAGATAGAGGATCTTTGCTTTGCAGTTTATGTTTTGACGCATCAGCTCTTCAGTCAGCTCTGTACCTACATGTCACAGCACCATGAATAGTCAGTCTTCTCCACCTTCAATTGCCTGTATTAGGTTTGTATGGCACGGTTTTGGCAGCGAGGGTGGGGTGGGGTGGGGGGTGGGGAGGGAGGGAGGAGAAGGATTGGGGTGCTACAGGGATGGCTTCTTTGAGAAATTGCCAGAAGCTTCCCCTGTGTCTGATAGAGCCAATGCCAACCAGTTCCAAGATGGACCTGCCACTGGCCAAAGGTGAGCCCATCATTGATGGTAGTAGTACTTCTGGGATAACAGATTTAAGGGGGAAAACCAACCTGGGCAACAGCAACTACAGCTGGAGGATGAGCGAGAGTATGTGAGAAGAACAGCCCTGCAGACACCAAGGTCAGTGCAGAAGGAGGGCAGGTTCTCTAATTGCCAGACCAGAGAGGAAGAAGTGATTTTAAGATTTGGTTTTATTTCTAATTATCCTACTCTGATTTAATTAATAACAAATTAAGCTAATTTCCCCAAGTTGAGCCTCTTTGCCTGTGATGGTAACTGGTGAGTGATCTCTCCTTGTCTTCACCTTGACCCATGAGCCTTTTGTTGTATTTTCTCTCCCCTGTCCAGCTGAGGAGGAGACTGATAGAAGAGCTTTGGTGGGCACCTCTACCCACCACACTGCTCTCCCTCAATATCTTTGCATGCAAATCACATGTGTCTAGGTTGTTTATTTTACATATGAGTGGAAAAGGGGTAAAGTCATGCTGAATTTTCAGGAGAGGCTTAAAGATATTGTGACAGTAACTAAAGGACTTTTAAATCTTATAGTTGAGCCTGTAAATTTCTGTGATGATTCTCTTTGATGAATCTACCATTTGTATTTGGTGAGACATGGTAATTGGACACAGAACTTGATTATTCATGACCTTTCTTTGTCTCATTTCTCTTGGCAAAAATTAATAATTAATACGGCTAGAAAGTGAAACTGTGTAACTGGTCCATTTAGCTTTGGGTGGCACAACCTGAGTGTTGGAGAAGAAAAAGACCTATATGCTTCTTTGGAACATTGAAGAATTTGCCACTTGTTCAGAAGACTGAAAAGTGTGTCAGTGATTGATTCCGCTAAGCCATAAGTGGGAAATGTTTTCCTAGTTTACTTAAAATAGGGCTTTATTTTACATTCAGATCTTGCAGGTTCTGACAGTTAGTTTAAAGCAATATTCTTCTTTCAGATCCTACCAAGCAGATCTCGCCTTTGATAGTCTCATCTGTATATCTTTCATGCTCAGGGATCTGTGCACATAGGTGAGCAGGGTAATGGAGTTAAGATCAGCCACATAGATCTAAAAGAAAAATGGTGTCTTTAAAAATGCTCCAGCCTGTTTCCTTTTCTTTGAGGAAAGAGCATACATTTAGAAAGCCTGTTTTTTTCTAGATGATGTATTTCTCTAAAGCCCTAGCCTGTGTATGTTCTTGTTTACGTAATTTAAAATGCAATAATGACAGAAACAGAAGCAAAGATAATTAGTATACACTAATTATACATAGTCAATAATGAACTTTAACCACTTTGTGAAAAACTGCAAGGTAAAGGTCACATAACACGTTGTAAGAAAAAGAAACAATAGGGTGAGAAAAACAACTAAATAGATGTAAGTAAAAGCAATAGAGGACATGAGGTTATAATTTAAATAATTGATTAGGGGATTCAAGATGTTTCAAATTAACATACAGAGATAAAGTTTTAATTTAATCTCTCAAAGGAGGATGTGAACCTACAATGATCCCTGTGTTTTGCATTAGTAGCCTCTAATGAAACCTTAAAAAATAGCTTTTAAAGAAGTAGTTAGGAGAATGAAAAATTGGCTTAATGAGAATTTCCAAAATTCTATTCTGAAGATCAACTGTGTTAAAGTAAAACAACCATAGTAAATTACTTAGAATACTGCTAAAGCCAGATTCAGTCATACAGTATCACACAAAAAAGGGGATGCAAGTCATGACAAAACAGAGATCTCCTTGAAGATTTCACATTCTGCAAAGCCCTATGGCTATTGAAGAGTGAGAAAACTGAACAGGCATACAAGAAGACTGCTGTCTATAAAGCTGCTTCTGCTCTCCAACTGTAAGTATCACAGGATTCTGCCTTGGGGAAGTTGCAGGAGTTTTGTAGACTGATACAAGATAGGGTGTCTGCAAAGATCATGTTTTTTTTTAATTGAAAGAGAGCATTTAGTCCATCCTTGTTTTATCCAAACTACATGTCATTTGTGCTTCTCCTCTGCCAGAATTCTTTGATTTACTTACAGCTTTTCATAAAGACTTGATATTGGGTAGACTTTTCAAGCTGAGGCCTTTATATTGATCTAAAGTAACTAAAATCACATATAATTATATGCACGTAAGAAGTTATGTGTCATTTCTTTCCATGGGGTGTTTGGCTGAGTAT
Organism: Agapornis roseicollis; assembly: GCA_002631895.1. Classification (NCBI taxonomy): domain Eukaryota; kingdom Metazoa; phylum Chordata; class Aves; order Psittaciformes; family Psittacidae; genus Agapornis; species Agapornis roseicollis. The sequence goes on from NDXB01000150.1 coordinate 14,099, forward strand.
ACATCTGAGAATGGCATTTGCAATTTTTTTTTGTTTGGCTTACTTTGAGTGAGGAATTGGACCAGGTAACTTCTAGATGCCCCTTTTAGCCTCAATTAACCTATTATTGTGGGCTGTAGGTTTCATTTTTGTCCCTTCACTGATTGGGCTGTTTCATTTCTAGGTTGAAGTTCCTGTAAGACAATGAGAGCTATTCTTGTAATTAATCCAAGAGAAGGAGGAATTATCAGACAGATTGTTTCTTTTGACAGTCAATAATGCCTAGTTAGTTTTCATTTAGTATACTGGGAAAATTTTTAGGAGGGTGAAATGGAGGAATTTTAACAGAAAAATGTAATATTAAATAAGTCAACACATTTAAAGTAAAAAATTGTCATATTACCATAACTTAGAATGAAAAAAACTCTTTCTCGAGCCATTATCCCATCTAAATAATTTTTGAGGAACTCTGTAATTCTGATTCTCATGTGCTGTTATTTCATAAGATCTCAGCACCAATTTGATTGAAAGATGTACCTATAACTAGTGATGCCTTTCATGGGTACACTAGCAGTATCAAAACAGCATTTCAGGCAACAGAAATTGGCAAACATAACTGATGTGTTATAAGGAGAAATTTATTTTCGTTGTACCTGGTTATCGTATATATGTATATACCTTCAAAGCTAAAGATTTGAATAGGAAGATGATTAATTCTGGCAATACTTACTAGTTTTTAATCTGTCCAGACATCTGTAGTTTGGTGGAAGTTAAAGATGAAGCAGAAAGTTGTTTTAAAGTCCTTGAAGTAAAAAGTCCCTTTGGTTTTATTAAAAGTTGAGCTTAAGATGGACAAATACTTGAAGATTGCCATTCCAATTTCAATTTTTTAATAATAATACTGTTTTTCAAGTTGCAAGAAGTCACTCAATGTATGAATAGATGCTATCTGCAACATGAATAAATAAAGGAAAGGAAATATGCTTCTGAGTACCAGAATAGCCTTTTTCCATATATGTATTTTTCTTAGACTTCTAACTAAAGAAAGTGTGAGTACTTTTGTCACCTTTATTTTCGTTGCACTCAAATCTTGGCTTCCAATCTGCCCCATTTGGTAGCTCCAAGATAGCTCAATGAAAAAGAAGGCTATACGATTATATGTATATATTTACAAATCTCTTTATTATGGAATTTAAATATTACAGGAAAGCTCAGGCATACTAATCAGTTTATTAAACTAAAGATAAGAAATATATGTATGATACGTTTCTTCCTCAGTAAAAATATGATTTTATGTGGCTTATGTATCTTTTTAGAGCGCTGAGATAAAAAAACCCAAACAATAAAAACCCTAGAAAATTAGCAATGGTATCCAGAGAAGGGAACTGTAAATTTTACAGATTTTGAGAAACAGGGTGGTGGAAAATGAGAATATTTCATGAAGGTGGTTTTTATTTTGTTTTACAAGTTTACTTAAAGCTTTCTTTTTTTTTCTGCTTTAATCCCCTGGCACATCGGTGATAAAAGTCTCACTGTATCCTAATGCTCAGGTGTTACATTCTTCATCACAGCACCCAGCATAACATGCTTTGAAGCACAACTTGGACTGCATGATTGTACCAAGGTATACCATTTCAAAGCTAAAAGACATTTTAATTGCTCAAATGTACAATTCAGCCTTCCTGAAATTTCTTCTAGTTCAGGAGAAACTTCAGAAGAATGACAGCTTCTTCACTTTAAGCATATTGAAGGACCAGTCCTTCCAAGTCGGCAAATTTGTTTCTTGATCCTGTCAAGTGATGAGTTTGTGTTCTGAAGTCAGGATTTACCTAACTTCTAAATGTTTATAGGGTCTAAACTACCTACAGAGACAACTGTGACTGAATGTTCTAAAAAATCTGTGCAATGAAAGCCTCCCCCTGCTCAAAAAAACACCAATAAAACCATTAAGGGAGATGGGTGCAAAGCTTATCTGAACAGCCAAGACTGTGAAATGATTTATCTGTTCCTAATTGACACCAATATAAAAGATTTGGCTCAATAAGTCACATGAGGGTCAGTTTTTAATATTCTGTGTTTCAGATACTGCTTAAGTTAAAGAAAAAGAAATAATGTTTGCTGACTGCTGCTGTTCCACTAAGGATTATCCTAAAAATATTTGAATTTTGAGTTGATATCTAAATAATGTTAATTCTATTTTTGCACAAATCTCTAAAAAGCACTGCAAATTCAGACAACATTGTTTTATTACCTAAAGTAACTATTAAGCTCTTAAAAGTGATCATTATAGATTGCACACCAAAATGCTTTCAGTTCCTATTTGTGTCCTTGTTCTTGGAGATGATGTTTTCAGAAAAATAATCAATATTGGGCCCTTTAGTCCCCACGTTCTAATAATCTAATTAAGCACAGAAATGTAACACAAACCACCAGGTTTTTTTTGTTTTTTCATTTCACATTTACTTATTTCATCTCTTTTCCCTAAATAAGATTATCTTGCTCCCTGTATTTCAATTTATTAAGTGTTTCACCTGAAAGCAACCGCCTTTGCAGTCAATTCCCAGAATAAAACATGTGCCTTTTCAATTCAGACAGTCTATAAATGAAGAAGTACACCAGGGAAACAGAATTATGCTTTCTTTCAGAAGGTAGAGGTGTTTTACTCAGGAGAAATGCCAGCATCAGTCAACCTGTTCTGCATTATGAATAAGCTTATTTTTAAACTGGGCTATGGACAACATAATTAGGCTACAATTCTCCAGCTGAGTTCCTAAGTTTCTTATGCTTCAGATGTTCTTTGTTAATCCTTTTTCCTATACTAATTGACCTTTACATGGGATAGTTGAGACTTACAAGTCTTTCAACTGATAGCACTATTGGCCTTTGAATTTTCCCAAAGCATATATTTACATGACAGCTGTGGTTTTAGTGCTGTCTGAAAAAGGCCATCTTAGAATTCTGTGAAGATGAACTCTTAATAAATAATTCCTACTGAGACTTGAAAGTTCTGTCTTGCATTTCAATAACTTCTTAATGTTTTAAGGTAAAATTGATGAGCAGGGAAAATTGTATCATGACAAATTAATCCAAGGAATTCAGTTTCATAATATAATATGTACGAAATTTTGTTTAGAGGTTAGATGCAGGACTACAATTATCTCTGATTTATTAATCAATTTGCATTTAAGCTTCTTTATTTTTTCCTTTGTGCATGGATTGAAAAACAAGAGGCAAACAACTTAGTACAAACACAGAAATACATACACCGAAGTACATATGTGAAGGACAGATGATATCCAAAATAAAGGGATTTGTAGTATTTCTCAGTTAAACCTGTTTCCAGCATTCTTATTCAATGACACAGGAGATTCCTTACTTAAAGCACGGCATTTCCAACTCTTTATTCTCCAGTATGAAAGGCAAACTTGAACCTCACAATTAGAAGATACCAGCCTATATGTTGAGTTCAACTGATATCCAGAGCAGTGACCATTCTGGGTCTCAAGTTCTGCTTTACGCCAAGTGACTTCAACATCTCTGGCTGCTAGCACATATTGAGGGGCTGCTATTACTGTAGTGAATATACAATAAACTAGAGGAGATATGTTAAAACATGCTGTGATGTTAGCATGAAACGTAAGTCTTTTCAGGGAGACAAACTCTTATAATGAAAGAAAATGTCCTAGGTCAACACTGCAGATTTTGACTGTTACTTGTTGTCATGTTCATGAAATGGTAGAAGCTTGAAGGATTCATTTACTTTACTTTTTTATCAGTATTGTCTTTCACATACTCAGATATCCAGAAAAAATATTGAAAGAAAATAGTTTTCAACAAATATGAGCCTTGTTTTTCCTACTATTTATGAAATTTTACCTGGAGGAGTAAATAGTTTTTTTTTTTGTTTGTTTGTTTGGGTTTTTTTTGTATCAATATTATCCTTATCTACATACATTCTTGGCTAAAAATTATTGGTTATAATTTTACAAAAGAAATTATAGAAATATTTAGATGAGTGTTTACCCAAGCAAGGCATTCAAATTATAAAATCACACACGTATTGCTAATCTCACCCAAAGATTTTTGTAACATTTGGTATTTGTTACCTACAGTGAAAAGCAGTATGAAATAAAGCAATAATTATTTAATTGCTTTTTTGTGAGATAGATAATTTTTTTCCCCTTGTATGATTTCAGATCAGTTTTCCAGAGAAAAGTGAACAAATTAAATGCAGTAACCTGTTTTTACCAAAGTAAATCTGTAATCAGCAGAACTGCTGTTTCAACTGAATGGAAATATCAAACCAAACAGTTTGTTTGAGATGTTTTCCCTTTTTTTTTTTTTTTTTTTTTTTTTTGCGACATTTCTGAGTATCTTCCTTATACAGAAATTCACACTAGGCAGCTTTGTCTCTAGGGTGATTGCAGGATGAACTCCAGAAGTGTTCTGCTACTCCTATGTATTTGACCCAACATCATGTATATGTGTGTGCATGTCACCTTCTCTACTTCATATTTACTTACACATACCCTGCACACACCCTCAGAAGCATGTAGAAGCCTTCTAAACCCTGTTGAAAAGAAATAAAATAGACAATTACAGATGCCTTCTATGCATTAACTTGGAAGGACGTTTTCCTCAGCTGCCATTTATGAGCAATACATGCTGTTCCTGTAGAGGTGTGCAAGGAACGGGAGAAGATAGAATCATAGAATAGTTAGGGTTGGAAAGGACCTTAAGATATGCTTTATGTGAAGGGGGCTGCCATCAGAATTTTGGTCTCCTCTGAGTTCTCCAGAGTTGAAAATTAAGTGCCTGGGTCTGTTGCTCCTTCTAGCAACAGAAATGCAGACGTGGCTCTTTAACCAGCTATGAGTCATCAAGAAATGCTTTCCATGTTTTTATCCTAGAAGCCAGTCAAAAGTATTAAATGTGGTATTATACATGAGTAGGTATTGACTAAATAGCCAGGGTGATGTGCAATCTCTGTGTGCCACATATTTCCTTTATAGTGTTATTTTGCAATGTAAGTGCAACTGAGGCAGTGCCACTGAGTGTGCAACGCTGATTTTTAAACATTGCAAAACATGATTTAAGCTTATTAGAGCATAAATGATGTTGCTGCGAAGAAATTCACAGGACAGCTGTTCTATCCCATAGTATAATGCTGTACTGAAATTTCTGAGCTTAAGTTTTCAAGACATGTAGTATGGTGTCAAACGTTACTATTGCCTAATATTGAGCACTGCGATGCTTTAACCTACACAGAAGAGTGATTCTGCATGATGAATGCAGCCTGTGCTTCTATAAACTTCAGTGGTCTGCCTTGCAGTCAGGATTTATCTAGTGCTAATTTGTTACTTCACAGGTATTTGCCAGCAAGCATTAACATAATCCTAAATATTAATGCCATTTCACAGCAGGTTTTGAGTATTGCAAATCTGTACATTGAAATTAGAATGAGGCTTTTACAAGTGTTTCCAAAGGGAAAAAGCCCCAAGCACACAGCACAAGTAGGATCACCCAGGATGGCTAATAACCTTTATGGCACATTTACAGAATTTTGATTAGGGTCCATTTTGAGTTGTATCTGTACTCTTAACTGGTTACCCACACATGTTGTTTTACTGCTGGTCTCTGGATCTCCATTTATTAATTAATTAAACTCATATGGATATGATTTAAAAAAAAAAAATTGAAAGTCTCATGATAAACAAGTGTCTATATATAAATAAATTTCTGCAGTGTGTGTGAAAAACAAGATTCATTGTGTTAAAAGGTTCCATACTGAAATTGGCATGTTGCCCCCAGATCAGAAAATAAGAAAATATATTTTATCACTCTGTAGGCAAATGATTTAGTCAAGTACGGGAGATAATACTTTATCTGCTGAAAGTATAGTAACATTTTTAAAATGGAGAAGACAGTGAACAGTTTAAGAGAAGGAAAAGTGCTTCCTATTTATAGGGTCTGGATCAATAGTATTTTTTGAGTAACACGTTAAAGTGTCTAAGACACCTCTAAAAAGTAACAAGTGTCAAGGTTGTTATGCTTTTTTCTTTCTTTTTTTTTTTTTTTTTTTTTTTTTTTTTTTTTTTT
>NDXB01000152.1:5533-54829 GCA_002631895.1 Agapornis roseicollis
CCCGTTCTGTACCGCGGTCCCACTGTGCTCCCCAGCAGTGACCTGGCCCCGCAGAGAGAAGCTGAAGGGGCTGAGCCCTCTTCAGCCGCTTCTCCCCCGGCTTGCGAGGTCCCCTGGCATCTCATGGTACCTTTTCTCTCCCCCCACTCCGCGTCAAGGCACAGGCCGGTAAAAGCCTCTGGAGGCTGTAGAACCCCTTTCCCGGCCTTTCCCTCCTTGCCTTCCCCTCGAGAGGTGTGGGGGCCGGACAATAAATAAATACACCAGCGCGGTCCCCGAGACAGATTAAAGCGCGTTTGGGAGAGTCGCCATCAAAGGGGGAGAGGCAGCCCCTCGGTGCGCCGCCTGTAAGGAATAAATAGAAACAATTCCAAGTCGAGGATGCTCGGGGGTAGGGAGAGAGCCGCGCAGGGGCAGGGGTTGCCCAGTGCCGGTCCCCGTTCCGCCCAAGACATGCACTCCGCAAACTTCTGATGAAATCACGGGCGGTATCGATTTTTGGTTCTTTTTTTTATCATGCTTCAGGCATTGTAAAGTGTCCCTCTTGGGGATGGAGGAGGAGGGCAGGAAGGCGAGGTGCAACAAGGGCTCTGTTGGCCATTGGGACATTTCATGGTTTAGAAAGTAAACGGCGTGCCCTAGTGTCCCCCGGAGAGCAGAGGGACTCTGGGAGGCTTGAGCCAACCCAGTGAAGTTGGGGGTTTAGCGATGCAAGAGTTGCAGGTACCACTTTGTAGGCCCTTCGCGGACCCACCGGGGCACCCGCGGGGTGGTGAACCGTGCCCGGGCCGCTGGATCCACTCGCCCCAAGAGAACGGGCTCTCCTCCTCGGACAGCACATTTTTGAACTGCCACGTTCAAGTATCTCCTATTTGCTGCTTCTCCAAACTGTTTAGAAATTACTAGTAGTGGATAAGTAAATTGCAAGTAAACCTAGTGAATTAGGATGATTCTCTATCAGTTTAATTTATGTTTTATAGTTAGTTTAGCCTTCTGATTTGATTGCCTTAGTAATGTGAATTGCCTACAGCTGCTGATGATACAGCTTTAATTCTGTTTTAAAGGTCATGTAAACATGTGCCTGTAGCATAAGGAATGCAAATTCAATTCCCTTTTAATGCTTCCTCACATTCACTTCACAGCCTTCACCTAGAAAATTAGCAGGATTTAATAGAAAGCCGTTTGGATGCAGGAAGAGCCCCTCACCGTCACGGGTGGGGCTCCCATGGGGCCAAACCCACACCCGTGACGGCAACACCCGCGGGCTTCCCACGCCCGTTTTGGGGGAGGTGGAGGCAGAACAGAGCCATAATCAATCATCATCTCGGAGCTTTGTTTAGCTGCAGGTAAACAACACCCGCCTGGGGTACATTGGGGTACATTGCGAGTTGTCCTACCAAGGTGTGAGAGCACCAGGCAGGTGTAGACCCGTTGTAGAGCTGCGTGTTTCCCTTACGTCACGGGGAAAGACGGTGCTTGGAAAGAGAAATTGGGTACACATATTTGGTTTTGGGTGAGGTGGGCTGCGGAGGTTTCCCGCATTAGCGGGAGGAGAAGCTGTGCCGAGGTGCCAAGGTGATAGGCTCAAATGCGAGACGCCTGCGCCTTGAAGACAGGCATTCTCAAATTAATTTTTAAACAGAGGCAGCCCTGAGTTCAGGAGAGCTTGCTTCACCCGCGGTACTCCAGGGGAAAAGAGGAAAAAAAAGGAAAGAAAAAAAGGAAAATTATATCTCCCCCCTCCTTCCCCCTGTTTCAAAGGGTTTTAGTGAAGTTGCTGGAAGTTTGGCCGGGGGAGCCTTTGAACGGACGGGCTCTAACGAGTGGGGAAGAGCGTCAAAAAAAGACTCTGGAGACGCTTTGAACAGGGAACGATCTGTCGCTGCACAGCGAAAAGGGTGAGGCGGTTTCTGTGGTCCCTCCCGCCGCTGAGACCCGCGGGGGTCCGCACCCGCCGAGGATCCGCACCCTCGGGGAGCCTTTCGCAAGAGGTATCCCCCTGCTTTTGGTAACGGGGTCTTTCTCTGCTCGTTGGGAGTGCTGTGCGGCCCCCAAACGCCTCCAGACCGCAGATGGGGTGCGGGAGGCACCCCCATCATCCCTGTTTCCCTATCATCTCTGCCCTCCCAGCCCTGCCTGTGCCCCGTTTGCGGCGGGGATGGTGTGGTCTCCCAGGGTGTCGTCCACCCCCCACCCCGGAGGTTGAAGGTTCTGGGAGGTGCTAGAAGGCACCAGCTCCCCTCTCCTCTCCTCTCCTTTCCTTTTCAGGCTGTGCCCATTTCACCCCTTTGCAAAAAAAGAGCATTTATTTTTTGCAAAAATCTTAATACTTGTAGTAACAGCTCATTGGTGATTCTGTTAATGCTGCACACCTCATTAAATAGCCCCAAACATAAGGAGGTTTAAGTGATTTTACTGAATTAAAAATAGCATAGGAAACCACCTATGGTACTTTCATCAAATAATTACTGTAAACTATATACATATCGGGAGAGATTCCTTTTAACCAATCTATTCTTAGAACGCACAGGGGGTTTACTTAATGGCTGAAATAACTTAGAGCGGTGCAACTTGCTTGAAACATGGAGCTACGCTCATGCACTTCCTAATACGTTCCTGTATGTTTCCCTGAGAGTTTTTCTTCCTTATCTTTTTTATATCTGAAGTTCTATTCCCCTCCTCTACTCCATGTATTTGATCATTTTTTCAAGTCCCTTGGCTGAACCAATCTCTTTTCATGCAGAGGATAAAAAGAGAAAAACTTCAAAGTAGGTTCAGGTAATTAACAGCTGAGGGGAATATAATCTAAACCATAGGCCCTGCTTTGCACCCAGGTCTGCTTTCAGAGCCAGCCGGCAAGGGAGTGCCTATTCCCTATAGCATCCAAATCTGCTTCCTCTGAACAGCTTTGCCAGGCCTCCAGTTATCACATCTGCATTTCAAACACCATGTCTCTGGCATTAATTATTAATTAGCCTACAGTCACCCCAGAGGATTTAAGTTCCAGCCTGCACATACTTATTCATTGACCTCTATCTTAGTTTTTGTTGGAAAAAACCCACTAGAATGCTTAATAATTTCCTTTCTCTCAGACCCTCTGTTCTAGTTTCATGGAGGGGAAACAGTATATTTTCAGAGATGGAAAATCACAGGGTTGTCGAGAAATTTGTTTAGAGCAAAATGCTACGTCAAGAGTTTGAACAAGCCATTTCAAAAGGTTTAGAAGGAATTTTGTACAAGTATTTTTACCTTTGGCAAGTAAACGTCTGGATTCCCCAGAACAGAGAGGTGGTGGATGCAAATACCGAGCAGTTTGGCTCTGTGTGGAATATCAGTCAGTGTGCACTTTAAAAATACAAACCGGATTTAATTACCGAGTAGCACATTTACATGATCAAACTAATGCGACCGTTTATTTGAAAGCTCTGGGGTTACACTGCTATTGGCACTAGTGAGAACGAAAATAACGCGGTCACAATGCACATGAGTACTCGGGCATTAAATCTGCATTTCGTTCTGGGGAATATGGAACTGGAGAAGTATATTTTGTAACTCTTGCATCGTTATCCAGGTGGTTTGAAAGATGCTCTTCAGCTATTAGAATAAGAACCTATCTTAGTGCTGCTTTCTTAGCTATCATGTATCTTGATATTAAGGTTCCAGAGGTAAAAACATCGGAGTGATCGCGTAGGAACTAGGTTATATGGTTTTCCTTTTTGCAGTGGTACATGAAGTTCAAAGTGATTGCTACAGTTTGGGTGAGCTGTGTACTGGGTACTGCCTTTTGTTAATGTATTTTAATACTACTATATCCCAACCCTCTGTTTGAGTCCTATTTCAATGCCTTTTGCAATTATCCATAGATAAACTCCTTTATATACTGCCATGGTTTGTCATTTTTTATTATGTGGTAGTACTATCCCAAATAATCATTGAAACATAAAATATCCCTCGACTTTGTTTCCCAAGGAAGTGTTTGGTCTGTAATCACGAGGCCAGACCGGTTAACTTCTATGCCAGCCTATAACTGAGTTTTGGAAATGTATTAATCTATGCCTCGGACTCTTTTAAATTTCTGCTTATTGAAGAACATGAAAAAGAGGCCTGGGCACAAACATAACGCAGTTTGTGGCCTATCTCAGTAACCACAGGCGCATCTTCCCAAAACTGCAGCCAAACCAGCCCTTCCTGTGAAATCTTTAAGTCCTGTGTGCCTATGCTTCAGCAAATGGTCCCCTGAAAATAGATGTAGGGACTAATGCTGTTGACTTCCATGAGGGATCTCTCTCCTTGACTTTCCTGAGAACTCTGTAGATTTGGCTTGTTAGTGCTCTTTTATTATGTTCACATTTTAGAAGGAGATCGGGGGGAGTCCAATGTTTATAGTGAATAGTCTTGCCTCTGCTTCAAATGTTCAGAATAATTCTTGCACACAATTTAAAAAGTACCTCTTTCAGAAAGAAGGGAGGAATGCGTCACATTTCATTTCCAGAAAGATTATTCCTGTTTATAACATAACAGAATATATCCTGGTGGCAAAGAGGGGAGTAGATCTAGACTATTTTAATGAGATGCCCAGGACCTCTTAATCACTTCCACAGTGATACTAATACCAGCAATAACAGTGATAATAGAAAAAAAATCCTAGTGTGAAACCAGGGCTGGAGTCTGTTCTTTGTGAATGTCAGAATGTTTCTGAAATTAAAACTTAGCTGTTAATGTGGCTCTATACCCTATGAATATTAAAGAGGAGTAAGGAATAAATTTCTTCCACAGCAGAGTGAGATGTTGTTTTAGAAAACAAATCACATGGCAGCTTGCTTTGCAGTGATGTATCTGGTGTGTTTCTAAAGGATGGCGAAGACTAAGGGCTGCTGGGTTGGGATCTTGCTGGTTTAAGCCCTCTGATGCTGTCTTCTCTTTTTTTTTTTTCCTCCTGTTGTTTTCATTTATTGACTGGGATTCCTGGTTTAACCAGGTTCTTGAGACACAGGTTCCATACCCCAGGACTGGAAAGCTCCCGCTACCAGTGTCATTAAGTTACCTTTTTCTGTGGTTATAACCACTGGTAGTGGGAGTGCTAGAAATGAGGAAAGCATGAATGTACATATTACAATGGGTTTGACATGTTGTGAAATATTTGTACCGTTCTTATTATGAGACATGAATTTCCATAAGAAGCCTATTTTATGGTTCATTTTATATATATTTGCATTTATAGTTTTCCATTAAGGTTTAAGTGGTTTACTGTGCTGGTAAGACCTCATCCTTGGCAAATCTGTGAATACTTTGACCCCTTTCATATCAGACCCTTTGCTTTTTCCTTTTAAAATAACTCGTGCAATAGTTTTACAGTAGTGACTAGCATCCACCAAGGGCTGAGCTGTAATTGCATTCTGTATTTTGAGTGTTTCATGTGAACATGTTTTGAATCCAGATTTGTTGGTTGCAGATCACTTTTTATTTAGAGGAGCCAAATGGGTAATTCTGATTTTGAATTACTTGGAGAGTGATTATAATTAAAGGCTGTTGATGTTGTGTGTGCTCAAAGTCCACAAACATCTCTTGATAAAGTCCTGGTTGTTGTGTTGAAGGAGTCTTACCCTGTGCAACTTGCTTTTAGGTGAGGAAAAACCCTCTTATACCAAGAAGAGTAGGTGAAGGTAGAGATCACTGTAAATATTACTGTGTCAGCAGAGATGGGTTCTTATTAGGTTAAGAAGAGTACGTGGGGCCAGACCTTCAGCTGACATAAATGGGCATTTTTGGGGAGCCAGGCTGGAGGTTTGCACAGTCTAATGAAAAGACTGCATGAGTGATTATCAGACTTACTTTGCATAATGTCTGAAATAATCTAAGCCCATATAAGATAGTTTGACTCTTTTGTGGTGTGGTGTGTTAATGAAGCCTGACCCCTGATGTGTGGAGTATGTAGTGTTCCAAATGCAAGGGGGGCATGAACAGAGATTATCATAAGGAGTCAACAGACACCTGTGTCACAGGAGATGTCACAGATACTCAGACTGTGTGACAACAGCAAGTGAATGGTGACTTTGGCATGGTGACCATTACCTGAGGTATTTCTGCAAGTGCTGTGTGTGTACTGATAGCTCCAAAGTCCACCTTGAACTCTCCATTTCCCTGAGTAAAACCATATCAGGACTATTCCTACTCCTAAACTTTGCTTTTAGCTATCTCAGTCCTAACCGCCCCTAAATGTAATGTCCTTAGACCCCTTGCTGACCCCAGCCTGGCTCCCCATTGCATAGCATGAAAGCGGTTGTGCTGTAACTCTTTCTAAGGAAGCAGTGATGTGCTCTCGGGCTGAGCCTGGCAGCGCTCCAGCCTGCAGCCCCCCTGCTTGCTGTGAGAGCAACCTGCAGCCGGGTTTGTGTGATGGTTCCTGCCAGGCAGCACCTTGGTACAGCCGAATACATCCTACCTCTTGACCTTCCATCTCCACCCTGAAACACCCGGTCATTGTCCCTGGTGCGGAGGGCTTCCAGGGCCATGCTGTGGCAGTCCTCTGCAGCCTTCCCCTGCCCAGAGCCTCTCTGTAAAGTTCTAAAAGACTTTATAGAGTTTCACTTCCTCCATCATGTGAGTTTTCCTCTTTCTTTTTTTCCCCCTTTCTTTTATTATTTTAGTTTCTTTTTTCCCCTCTATACATAAATCACTGGGACTCCATTGGCTGCTTTTGCTGTGGGTTTGAGTTTGTCATAGGATGAGTTAATGGGGCCAGCCAGACACTCAAGGTAAATTCCTGCAGTTTGGGTGACTTTCTATCAGCTGGGAACCCAGCCCACTGGTTGCAAATAACACGCTTACTGCAATTAAACACTTCATTGCCAAAATGTGAACAGCATATTTAATAATTGCTTGTATACATAAAACAGCTCGTGCAACCCAAAGAATAAGAATGATCTTTGGGATTTTTGTGCTTATCATTATTATTGCTGTAAGTTCTTAATCATAAACCAGAAAGTATGTGTGTGCCATGTAGCTGCTACCATCAAATCACATGTAATGCTCAATGGTAATTGTGTTCATAACTATGGAGTTAATTAAATTTCTGTAATAGTAAAAACTGGCATAGAAAAAGTCTGTCAAGACTAAATGTTTAACTTAGGGAGGAATACGCTTATTTACAATATTTAATGAAAAGAAAGTAGTTCTCATATGCAGGTGAGTTTAAGATTAATAAAATAATCTTCCAAAACGAATCATCATAAATGCTATTGCAAACAGAATATGGTATCACACAAACCCCATGTATTCTTGGAGCACTCCTGGTTTTGCCCTCTGAAGGAAAAGCAGTGTGCACTGAGGTATTTGCAAACTGGAGGTACATCTTAAAGGAGCGTTCTGCTGCAGCTCCAGCATCTGCATCTGCCAAGCATATAAGCTGTGAGAAATGCATTAGAAATGCACTGTGGCAAAAGTAGCACTGCTACTAACACTGTATGGTAACACCATCATCTTAGAAAGTCAAATTTGGCATTTCACCCTAAAGGAGTGGTATTTTTTTGCTTTTTTTGTGATCCACTGGATGTTTTAGTGCCACTTTAGGCTAACTTCAGGGCTGATTTACAGATCACCGATTCCACAGGGGAATCACAAGACAGAATGCAATACAGAATGTGGACCTGTGTGTCTACTCTCTTTATCCTGTAGATTATCGACTGATCTATATTTGAAGAGAAAAGAATAAGAGTAAAACCTCCCATTTTGTAAGGTATTATTTGGAAGATATATACCCTGTATTCCTCACTGTGGGCAGGGTCATCCCCTTGAAAATGAGAAAGGATTGATAAAAATGTATTGGAGTGCTCCTTTCTTCTCTTCTCCTCTCTTCTCCTCTCTTCTCTTCCCTTGCTACACTGTGGACAAAGGAAAAACATACGGGAGAAAAAATTGCTTTACTCATTATAGCTCTAAGTTCAGCTGTAATTTATCATCACTAAGAAAAACAATTCCTCCTTTTTCCTAGGCAGGAAAGTATCTTTTTAAGTATACTTATTGCAGGAACAGTTGCAGTTAAACATTTTTAGCAATACAATAGTATGCATTTTGCAAAAAAAAAGAGTCCTATGTCAGCTAACATGGTAATGACTCGGCCCTGTAGGAAATCGAGCTTTAGTGCCCCTTTTCCAAAAGAGCATGTATTGAGTTTCATTATTTTCTACCAAGATTCACGGGAGACTGTTTCTTTTAATATCCTGTTTTTACCTACTGACAAGATTGACTTGAACATGCGAAATATAAAATACTGAGAATTAGACCTCAGGTCCTTCATCTTTGGCAAAACAGAGTTCCCATTTGCTGTTCTTTTGGTTAAAACGTTGCCTGTTTGTATTCAGTCACTTGACCGTATTTTAAATATTATTGATGTGAGCTAATGTAATAAAAAATGGTAAAGTTGCCCCAAACCGACCCAAAGTGCAGGGGCTTTATTTTTGTTATTTCTCCCTTCCAAGAGTGGCTCCCCTCCCCCAGCAGCCGCACTACAAAGCTTGTTGTACAGGGACTCCATTAATCCTACATTTCCTAGATGGTATCTGAGGCACAGTGGGTTTCCACAGAAATTAATTTGTCCTGACAACAGGCCTAAAGATTGGAGTCCAGGGATCACTTGGCAAATTCCCTTTAAACTGAGCACAATAATAAACAGAAAGCTGATAACGACAGTTCTGAAAGACCACACAGAGGAAGGACCCCGAGTAGAGCTGCTCGGTGTGGATCTGTGAATACCTCTGATAACTGACAGCCGTGAGCTTTACGCTTGATAGGAGAATGAGCGCACTGATTTATGCACACTTTAATGTCACAGCACCGGGCAGAACTAACTTCTTCTAGTAATGTGCATGTTCAACTCTTTCTGGGATAGTAAGAAAAGTTAGAGACCAATCTGTTTTAGGCCTTATTCTTATTTGGTATTTGTAATGGCTCTGTGGCCATTTTCTATGTCTTTTGTATTTTAGCTCTAATTTGCTCAGTACATCTTACACATGTAAACTCTAACAGAAGTTGAACAGGGGTAATGTAACAACATGAGGAATGAATCTGGAAAGTTTGCCATCTATTCCAAAGATTTGTTTTAATTCAAGATTGTGTTAGCTTTTGGGTTCAGTCATCTTCTGTGCAGTAATTCCTGATGAAGAATAGTAAAAAGCATTTTAGACAGCATTATTGCCTGTTTGCTTGTTTTTATTTATCTCTGCCTTTGCTGCATATTTAAATGCAGTTGCTTTTCCAAAGTTAAGGTAAGGAAAATAGCCACGTTGGAAATACATACTAAATAGCAAGTGAATAAAGAAACATTCACTGGATATTTTAGAGCTTGTCAAGATAAGAGCGTTTCAATCTCTGACTTTTGTCGACATAGAACTTAGACTTTTAACAATAATTGGGATTTGTGGTGTGTCAGTAAACCTCTGCCAGTTGCTTTTCTGAAAAGAGGCATCGTAATATTGAGTTAGGAGTGATAGAGAGATGTTCAGTAAGACACATGCTGCGTAACTTTTCACTGCTTAGGTACATGGTATGTAATAATTCAAGTAACAAATTAAAAAGGGGGACATTTTCAAAAGCCATACAGAAAATGGATTTTGGTTATTGAAAGACACCTTGAAAATAAATTCTAATTTTGTTCTCAATGTCCAAAATGCATTTTGAAATAACAGCCTCTTGATACAGAGAGGTCTACGTAACCATGTTAAAAGAAGGCAGCTAGTATGCTTGACAGGTATGGTTGTACACCTAAAGAGCATGAGTCACGTTTGATCTATTTTAATAGCCCAGATGTTTCTCCAAAGATGGAAATTCAGCTCTTGATATATCCAAACTCAGCAACAATCCTCAAATGCAATGCCCCCTCCACAAACTTTTCCGTGTATAGAAACACAGAGGCTGGAGATGAACAGCAATATTGAAGCTGCAGATGGGCTGTGCTCAGGGAAGGCAGGAGCAGGAAGGGGACTCAGTTCCTGTCCCTCAGTCTCTGCTCCATGGTGGGGTGGCGGGATGCCAGCAGCTGGGTAGTCATGGGCTTGGAATGCTGCTGCCCTTGGCATTGGTGGTACAGAGAGCTTATATAAAAAGTTCTGTCTTGTATGCTTTTCCAGCAGAGCTCATGACAAAACTATCCTTGACTTTGATAAGCGCAGCATCCGACTCACTGTTTAAGAGCTTAACAAGCTGAGAGATGGGGCTCTATTATACTGTTGGAGTGGGCTGTATGTACCACACCTCCCTGCTGAAAAATAAGATCTTTTGCTCTCATTATTGGCTTTAAATTAGTTTGTACACTACAAATTAATCGATTACAGCCGACTTACTTTGGAAATGAAATTCAGGATGAGAAACACAATTCGTGTTTGTCACATTTGAAGAACTCTATTGCACTGAAATGCAGAGGATTTGAAAACAACTAGTTTTAATGCTTTCTAGCTCCTCTTTCTAGAGTCTGACGCAAGACTAAATGGACTTGCTGTGCCTTTGAGTTCTGTAAAAGAAGTAACTGAAATACAACCCTCCACTTTCTGTATCAGAACTGCTCAATGCATTTCTGTGTGCAAGCTATTAATTTTTCTGAATTTGGATCAAATCAGACATTTTTTCCCCCATCAAATAGTTCTCTGGCTTGCTTTATACATTTGATTCAAAGGGCTGTGTATTATTTGATGTTCTTAGGAGATAAACAATAAACTTTTGAATATGTTTTTTCCATTTGAATACAAGCCTAGGGATGCTTCACCCTGCATCCTAAAGCCTGATTTCCCCTGGGACTCATTATCATGCAGCTCACATGTTCAGTCACCTACACTGTTGAACTTACTATCAAATAACCTTCGAAATGTTACTAGTTATTATGTGTCAGAGGGCAGATTTATGATAAACTAACTTTGAAACAAAATAATGAATTCTCAACGTTCTGTTTCCAGCAGCATTTCTGGTAATTTTGTTGGATTTAAATTTTAAAACAGTAAGTTGCCTTTTTCTCTTATTCTATCTTATAAAGCAACTCCCTCCCCTCATGAAATTTCTCCCTCCTTAAATATGGTTTATGACGATTGGAGCACTGCCTATAAAGAATAAAAATGAGAACATTTGTCTGTGAGCTACCAAACTGCCCACTGGAGTTCATTTGTGATTAAACTTCCATAGCTTTCTAACTTGGTGAAAGTTAAATTAACTTAACCCTTAACACAGTTCACCAGTGTCCAAAATACAGCTGTGTAAGAGGTGTTTGAAAACAGACATATTTTCTCCTTGCACTTTTTACTGCCACTATTTTGACTGAAACTCGACAGTTCCAAGGGAGGTTCTTGTATTAGAGTGGCAAAAATCTATAGTGTCGGCTTCTCAGATAGCAGAAACATGGTTTACAGCAAAGAAAGGCTTCCCAAAAAGGTTTTCAAAAGGGTGTCCTGAATTTCAGCCCCCAAAGCCCATATTTAGGGATCAAAATAATTGGCCAGTTTTCAAGAAGGCCAAGCATGACTTCAGGGCATCTGCAGGCACTTGGCCTCTTTTAAAGGATAGCCAGAGAGATCATGACTTTTAATGAGATTGTTTCAGAGGGATGAAATTCAGGTAAATAAATACCATATAGGCATTTTTGGGGTGATTAGAGTAACAAGCATCTGCAGATGAAATCTGAAAGTAGACTATGTAAAAAATGAAGTCTGGCTAATTTGGAGAAAAATCAGTGTGGCTCCTCTTGTTATCAGTGGAATGGGGTTTTTTTTTTTTGTATTTCAGATAAGTATCAGGCAGATTAATGTCTATGGTATTTTCATCTCCTACTAGACAAAGTGTAGGCTTTGAGATACTGCTCATCTGTGATACCGCATGAAAAGTGCTTGACCTAGGGTAGCTCTGTGAAGCTGAAGGATAGAGCCACCATCTTCAGTGCACTCTCTCATCTCTTTTGCTCCACTTGCCGTGATTATAGTTCTCCAAGGGCATTACGGGCAAAAGTTCCATATCAGGCTGCCTATTAATATTTATGCAGCAATTCAGGAGGTAATGCATTGTTAAAATACAAGTTGGAAATGAACCAAATTTAATCACTTTTAGTACTAGAAATTATCTATTTCTACATCAGATAGAAAGGGAAGGTGGGCTATCATTACAACATTTTTTTTAACCAAGTTATTTGCAAGTTCCAACATGGCTTGAGTTAAAAAGGCAATAAATGCTCCTGTGTAGATCAGGTTTATTAAAGGAATGCAAGCTCTATGTTTGAAATGTAATGCAAAGGTGGGGTACCGGCACCNTCAGATAGAAAGGGAAGGTGGGCTATCATTACAACATTTTTTTTAACCAAGTTATTTGCAAGTTCCAACATGGCTTGAGTTAAAAAGGCAATAAATGCTCCTGTGTAGATCAGGTTTATTAAAGGAATGCAAGCTCTATGTTTGAAATGTAATGCAAAGAGCTACAGCAAGTTACACGTAAATATATACTATGTCTGTATGTCCACTGGTTAGTAGTGCTATGTCAACCTGTCCCTGTCTTCGTAGGTAAGGGCTGCTCATATGTATAGAGGCCAGTGGGATTTGCCCTTTGCTATTATGCAATTCCTCCTGCCTAAATGTAGAAAGAATATTTCTATCACTGATATTGCTTCATTTTTGCAGCTGTCTGCTCTCATCAGGTTAGTAATATAAACTCTGTCAAAGACCAATCTCTCTTCCACAGGCTACAAAATCCACAATTATTATTTTGAATTAAACTCCTAAGAAAACGTTTGATATTTAAACTGTTCAACCCCAAAAAGAATTGTTAGCTATTGTTATCTGAGGACCTCTTACGGTCTTGCCTTGGTTAAATAAGATGCCTTTTGTTTTCAAGAGGAGGTTTTTTTTCTAAGAACAAGCTCCAAGCTTTCATAAAAGCGAAATAAATCCAGCAAAAGTAAAACATTAATTAAAATATATATAAAAAAAGGAACCCCAAAATGTTCAAGAAGAGCATGGAGCTCAAATAGAGCACTTTTTATTTCAGGTCACTTGGCTTTCTGATGTCATTTGTGGCAGATTCGTTAGTCTGGCTCCACCACGTTCTGGTCTGAACCAAAACGTGATGAGAGATGATCAAAGTGAGAATGCTAAAGGCTCAGGACATTTAAAAAATGTTCTATTCTGGAAATTGTTCTAAAACTATGAACAGATTACATTAAAAATCGGTGGTTGCTCATCATCCTTTTTTAGAAGGAGCTATTGAGGAGTTTGGGTAAACAGCCTTTAAGTCTTTATGATGGCAGGCTGAACATTTCTCCAGAATTTTGGGCAACCCAAGCCTCTCTGAAATGTAATATAACCCATTTCTGCTGTTAGGCATGTTGTTTTAATCTTTATACTTGAAAGTGGTAAGTGTATGGGTCAGATCACCCACTCCTGCTAATGGACACATTTCTGTGGACTTCAGTGTCCAATTATGCCAGCTAAAGATCTGGCTGTTGCTGGATTTTATTTCCTTATTTTTCTTATCTTTCTGATCTTTGACCTTTTATCAAAGGAATGCTGTCTATAATATGATAATAATATGAAATTCTGAGCTCAGTTTCTAACAACATATATC
This sequence comes from Agapornis roseicollis, assembly GCA_002631895.1. NCBI lineage: Eukaryota > Metazoa > Chordata > Aves > Psittaciformes > Psittacidae > Agapornis > Agapornis roseicollis. The sequence goes on from NDXB01000152.1 coordinate 19,121, forward strand.
CCAAAGCATTGTAAAGATGCTCACCTTTATACAAAAAGCAGCTGATGAGCCATTTCAGCCTTGTGATTGCCTTTGCTTGGCACAGGGGCAAGACTCAGGTAACTGCCCGGTGTTGTGGTGGGATATTAAATGTTTTTGCATTTCCATGAAACAATTGAATGTGGGATGAATGAGTAAATAAACTCATTGGCAAGTCAACAGGATGACAAGTGGCCATTTTTCCTAATTTTAGATGCATTTTACTGCTCAGGAAAGTGAGAAATTTTTGAATTTTTAAGGGCTACACACTCTGGTGCTCTTAATCAGTGCTAGGATGTGGCTGAAGCTGGAGGCAGAAATATATAGGCAGTATGACACCTTAGGTACATAATGGAGCTACACAAGATTATAAGAAGGATTTAGATCTATAAGCAGGATTTGACTATCTTTTCTGATTTATTGGCTGAATATAAGTGTGTATTTTAAGGAGCCATTAGAGTTTGTGATTTGAAATATGTGGAGAGCAGGCTTCTCCTCAGTATTGCATATGAAAGGGTGCCACAGGCTTATTGCACAGGCATACATACTTCCTTAAAGTAGAGAAAGCGGCAGAAAATAGTCTGTAGCAAGAAACCCCTTCACATTAAGACCTTCTACACTAAATAAGTGATGGAGTGTTTAGGAATGACATGATCCATCACTCACTGCAGCACTGGCTGAGAAAGTAGAAAAGGAAAGAAGAGATAGGGAATACCTACATTGTACTTCACTGTAAAGCATGTATTCCAGGTGTATTTTTAATGTAAACGAGTGCTGTTGCTGTTGGTAGGGACACACAAATGCTTGAGAAGGGATGGGTCTTGTAGGTGCAAATAAAGGAATGAGTAACTGCGGGGGCACTTGGCCAGAGAAAGTGTCTAGAAAGTTGGATGTACTGAATGTTGCCAGAGGCATAAAGGGGTAATCACTTGAAAACTATAGTGAGAGATTTTGACACCTCCCAGCCTCCCCTGTCCCTCATCCTGCTGCAGATATGTAGCTCCTCTTCTTGGGTGGCAACAGCAGTTGCAGCTGGTGACCCTCATTTGGTGCCCTCTGGCTCTGCCTTTGCTAAGGCCCTTATCATTTGGACAAATGCTGCTCTTGTTTACAATAATGTAAATTTGGAGTAACCCCTCTGCCATTTCTCCAGTGCAAATATTGCACTCTGTGTAATTCCCATCTCCTCCTTCACACAGATGGAGCCTGGGAGGCAAGGGAGGAAGGCTGCTCTTTCTGAATATCCGTTCATCGACCTTTTCGGCTGCAAGCCCCAGGTGACTGCACCGGCCATACATTCGATCTTTGTAGATATGGGAGCTGCTGTTGGTCTTTCTTTCCCCCCCCTTATCTAACAGCACTTCACTTCCCAGCTCTAAACCCAGCTGTAATACAGGAACCATGGATGCAGCCCGCAGTTTCTTTACTGCACCTCATTACTACTGCTCCAGCCCCGAGAACAGGCTGCCTGGCCATGACAAACTGTGTGCTGGCTCTGTGATTTGTGTAAGCTCAAATTTTCCACTAATTCACTTATATATACTAGATGGAAAACACAGCCTCGGGGCTGCTATAAACCATGCTGCTGTAGCCACAAAGGGCCGTCCTGCCAGCTGGGGAATCGCTGGAGCATGCCGAGTGCTGGGACTGGAGGAAGGAGTGGAATTGAGTTTATGCACTTGTCAGAGGAGCTCTGGTGTGGGAGTGGGTCTGGCCCCTTTGTGCAGTGGTTACTGCCCTGTCAGTTTGAGTCTTTGCACCTGAGCTGGCATGGGGACATGCTGGCTGCATCATGGGCAGGAGCAAACGCTATGTTCTGACCACAGCGCCGACTCTGGGTGAATGGTGACTGCCTAAAACTAGCCATTATTTTGGGAAGCTTGTTGGAAAACATTGTGACCTGCTCTCCATTGCCTTTCTGGAGCCTTGATCCACCCTAGTGCTTGGTTCGTGCTGGAGTGCGATTCCGCAGCTCTAATTTTCTGTATAACCCACCAATAGATAATTTAAGAGTGCTTTCTTTTGAGAACAGCAAGTGTCACATTGGTTGACTCTCCAAATGATTGCTTGTCTTGTTACAGATAGCTGTTGACCTGTTCCTTTAATGTTACAAGTCTGCATCTAACTGCTGTCTTAATCCAACCAACTTCCTTCTTTTTAATGAAATTGTCCCTTAGTCCTTTTCCAGGCTGGCTTTTCAACAGTAACATTAGAAACAGCCTGCTCAGTTCTTTCCTCTGCTAACATCTTGCCCAGAGCTAACTTGCAGCTTCACTCTGTCAGCTGTAAGATATAGATATACTGTTGTCTTAATTACTCATATTTCTCCTGCTGCTCATAATTCTGCTTGTTCCACCAAAGAGCTCTTCAGAGAGCTTTACTGCTTCCCTTTCCCTTTCTTTGGGGGTTTAAAGGATGTCTGCAACATCCTTGCTGCAGAGCTTTGGTGATGACAGTGTCCTTTGTGGAGAAGATTTAGGGGGATGGGAGAGCTAAATACGAATGCTTTTAGACTCCATCTCTGTTAAAGGAGAGAATACATGTAGTACTACCTTGCATAACAGAGCATCAGGGAGTGTGTTTGGCAAATCCCTTCTCTAATGAACAGCAAGGCAGCTGTTTCTTCTGCAGCTTAAAGTGTAGATGCTGACTGTCAGGAGCAGCGTTTTCTTTACTCTCTCTGCCACTGATTATCCATGGCTGTATCTGGCTAACTGCTATTCCTCTAAAAATACTGCTGAAAAAGGACTGGACACTTAAAAAATACTGCTGTGCCATAGAGAAGCTGCAGTCCTTTGTGGTTTCAGCTCTTTCTGTTATGATTATATGCTACTGTTTCTGTTATCTAAATTAATTCATCTGTCTGCTACCGCAAGGATAGCATGTTGAGTAACAGAGCAGACTGACAATATGATGTCCATAGCTTTTTGGCAAAGGTCTGAACAAGTTCTGTCATAGAAGTGAGCTCTCTAGTGCGGTACGCTTTTGGCCAAATTCTGTTGCTCCTGGCTATTTGGGGTCTACTTTCAATTTTAACAGGCCTCAGGTCTTACACAGTTAGATAGGTTAGTGGCAGAATGCAGCTTAGTATGCAGCTGGTTGTTCAGCTGGCTGGCAGGTTCAGGAAGCTGTGCTGTGGGTTTATTGTTAACTGAATATATTATGAGCCTGTCAAACTGCTGTGGTTGAGCCTGTTCCATCGTAAAGCTTGTTGTGCTAGTGATATGGTGGGAGGTGAGACTGGCCAGGCTCTGCTTTCCACAAGTGGGGCTGGAATCCTCCACTCTTAAGTTTTATTGTGGTTGCTTTTTAATAATTACCTAGGGAAAATGCTGTGCAAGTGTATAGGAACAAATGTTTTGGCATCAGAGCACTGAGAGATGGCAGCACCAAGGATAAAGCACAATTCCTCAAGGTTTAAGCTGTAGTAGCCTAATGAACAGCAAGCTGCAGTAAGTCATGCCCAAATTCTTCCAGTAGCACAGATGTGACTAAAATGTCTGTCAAAGGAAGCAAGTGGAAACAGATGAGTGAACTCAGTGAGAGGAATTAGAAATAAAAACTACTTTTGTTCTGCATGGAGGAATAGCATGCAGAAAATAATTCTTAAGTTAGTGCTCTGCTCCTGAAGAGCTGAAAGGGTTCAGAGCAGCTATCTTGGACAGCAGAGTGCAAGTGGCAAGTAGGTATTTCTCTCTGTTTGCTCAAGGTTTCCTCTGGAATCCCTGCACTGCCTCCTGAGAGCAGCTCTGAGGGCATGGTGGTTGGGTTAAGTAGGTGGCCATGCAGCTGCTTTGGCATCCAGTCCATTCTGGCAGCTACTCCACAGTGAGCAATTTTCTGCCCAGTGCATCTTCTACAGTCATGTTGGACAAATGACTTGACCTTGTGCCTCAGCTCTCCAAATGTAAGGATGTTTCCCTGTTAACACCTCTCTACAAACCCAAGGGCTGTTAAAAGAAGCAGGTCTCGTGACTGTGTGGTACTTGGATGCCATGGTAATGTAATTAGCTGCACAGCAATCTTACTAAAAATGTCCTTGGTGGAGGAGAGGATGGGGTGGGAGACTTGTTTAGAGGATGGATGTTAAAGGGGAGGAAGTTTCTAGACCTGTGGCTTCACCACAGTTTCACTGGGCGATGCAAGCCCTTCAATGCAGATGTGAACGCAGAGGTTCAGAGCGTAATGTTTACTACATATGTCCGTACAAGAGATAACACAGCATAAAATATTTGGAGTGTAATAGATTATATAAGAGCTTTCCACCCCCGGCAAGCCTTTTGAAATCTTTATATGGTATCTTGGGGTACAAACTTTTTTGAGCTGATGTATAATTTGCAGTAAACTTCAGGAAAGTGTTCCTCTTACCATTACTTTCCCTTTTTCTCCCTCTTTCTCTTCAACTTTCTATATGGATCTATGAACTTCTGGGCTGCTTAATCCAGAGGAGAGAGACACAGGGTTCTGTGTGGAAATCAGACAGCCTCAGTGCAGGAAAGCTGCACTGCTCATTAGTTTATCTTTGTTATTCTGGCAGCCCCCCCGACTTTGGCAGCTTGGGTCTTTTTTTGCCTTTTTATATCCGTTAGGTCTTTTTCCTCTCTACCCTCAGAATGACCTCTGTAGCGATGATTGCCAAATGTTACCCATATTAAATATGAGGACGTGTACCAGCATCACAAGGCACATGCTCCCTAGCTGTTAAAGCCCCTCTACTGGAGCAGCAGCCTGTGAATTGTTGAAGCATTTTGAGTTAACACTTTAGCTCTGGTTAGCTGGAAGTTATTGTAGAACCCTGGAACCAAAAACCTTTTCTTAGCTGTATCCTCACTGCTTCAGTGAGGAAGAAATTTGTTTCTGTTGTTTCTAGCTAACCCTACTGTACATTTATAACAGAAACGATAAGCTTTATTTGTGGGTTAAATGAAGACTAACCATAGTGATAAAAGGGAAGGATTCATGGTAATATTCAGAACATCTTTAAAAAATAAGGTAATAATGCAGTGATGCAATGAAGGGCAAACTTGGATTGGGTAGGGTTTTGGTGGATTTCATTATTTAGGTGTTGTTCCCCTTTATTCAGATTTTATTGCATGCTAGGACAGGGCACAGCCAACCATATTTTCCATCCTGACGAATGAAACAGAGCCCAAGGAGTTTAGCTGAGATTGGCTTCCCCTGCACGAAAGATTGCTCTTTGTTGCCTGAATCATAATTTTAGGGCATGAAAACTATTCATCAGGAAAGCAGCATTTTAACTCCTTACGTCTTGCAGACTGATCTTTGCAGAGTAGAAAAAAATCCTCATCCATTGAAGTTGATCAGAGTTTTCTTGGGGCTGAAATAAGTCTGTAAGGTCACCTTGATTACTGTACATCAGTGTGGTCTTGACAGTATGTTCTTGATAAGGCAGCCCATTGCCGTGATTTAATCCAAATCTGTTTAATCATATATAATCCACATAATTCAAATATACTCACCAAGAATCCAGTTTTATAGCTGTACTGGGGGGAGGGAAATCTTGTGTTGTCACAAGTCATGCTGACATCAGTGGGGTTTCTTATTGATGTAGGACTTAGTGCTGGCAATGCAATTACAGCAAAATTTGGGGTTTAGCATATTTGCAATTTGATGCATTTTTAGAAGGCAGTTGCTTTGAGGTGAGTAAATGAACTGTGGGCCACGTCCAACAAAATCTCTGACTGACAGTTGTGCCCAGTGGTCATTCCAGGGAAAATACATATAAAATAATCTGAAATGATTTGGTGTGCAATTAAAAATCATAGGTGTTCATATTTTTGACTTAGAAATGTAACTTTACACAAACTATAAAAAGAGCTTGTGCTCTTCCTGAGGTATTCTGTATCGTTTCAGAAATGTTTCAACAAAAGCAAGAGAGATTTGTCAGCATAAGTAATTACATAATACACAGATATTATTGCAGTGTTTCCGGTTATACAATTTTCATGTTCAAGATACCAGCCTCAGATCACATTCCATTTGCGTAGCCATTTGTTCATGTCATGCACACGCAGCTCTGTGCCCTAATGCCTTGTAGCCCTGAATCTAAAAGACCTGCTGAAACCCATGGGTGACTGTAAACATCTGAGTAATCCTGTTGAAGTCAGTCCAGACATCCGTTAACTGTGCAAACTAATCCTTAAAAAATTATGAAAAGGGCAAAAAGAAAGCACCATGCTTTCCAAGCCAATGAAACTCCATACGTGCTTGAAGTTAAATACCGGGATAAATAAATAAATAACACATGATCTGAAAGACTGAATCCGTACTGGTAATCAGGGCTTATTTGCTATCCAGTGAAATCATAATATAAGTTGAACAATGTTCAGTTTGCTTTCTGTATGACTTCAGATGCATTTCAGACTTGCCCTTTTTTTTCTTTTTGGTCATTTTGCAGATTTATATGGATTTGTTTTGATTGTAAATAGGCATACACATTAGCTAAAGCCATGTAATTTCTCCTGGCCAGCTTTGCCAGTAAATTACTGAGCTATGTAATTGGGTTTGTATAAAATTATGCATTGTGAACTTGGGAATAAATAAAACAGAAGCAGAAAGTTGATTTTTGTAAATAGTATATTTTTTGTACAAATCTTCTGATTTACCCTGTTCTTCTACCCCCTAAGATGATAATTTTTATCATTCTTCCATTGTGGAATGAAAACAAAACTAGAGAACAAATCCAAACAAAACTTGTAATTGCTTTTGGTTTGGCTTGTAGATGGAGCTGAGTACAATGCCCGCATTTGTGGTTACCTACAAGCAATGTGTCACGAAGATGGTGGTATTCAGACACATACCCAAAAATTTGATTCAGATAAATTGGATAGAAGACTGACCAGCATGAGAAGAACAGGTGAGAACCGTTGAAGAGAAGCTGAAATAATAAGTATTTTATGGTCAGGGAAAATATTTCTCCAGTAACACAAAGATCTTCTATTAGAAACTCAAATACTAATTACAATCTGCCTAAAGACTTATTATAAATGAAGTGGAGATAGAAACATGTTTATATTATGGGGAGGCTTATTTGCAGATAAGCAGGAAACCAGTCACACATCTTCACAAACATAATTTTAGCTGTTTTAATTAGCAGGTTTGCTTTGATTTAATTTAATTCAGTGATTCCTTCTATCTTTACTGACACATGTGCAAATAAAATGTGCTGACCTGACTTCTGACATCCAGTTTCCTTTTTAATTTCTGTTTTTGTTGTTGTTGATTTCGTCAGTGTTTATGGTGAAATGATGGTGTCAACACTTCCTAACAGCGTGGCCAACAGATGTAGTGTGGGGATGACAACTGTACATTTGAGTGGTCTTTTGTTACCCCAGCACTGACTGATTGCTGAGGGCCTGGAAGCCAGGGTGTCAAAGGCCAACAGAAGTCCTAATAGCCTCTAGATTCCAATTCTATTAAGGGTTGGAATGACAAAAATATGCCTTTTATTTTTTTGTAGTTATGGTGAAAGTGCAGTGAGCTTTTTTCCTAGAGAATGAGACCCTAGAAAGAAGCTCCAAGTGTGCCCTTAGCAAGTTATTGTAGTGTGTGCATCAACTTTGGGTTGAAAAGCAAGCTTTAAAAGCTGTCAGAATTCATATACTTCAGGTTTGGAGATTTGGTGGTGTTATTTAACAGTGAGAGTAGTTAATGACAGACTAGAAACACGTAGTCCAGAATAAAAATACCACATTAATGTACTGATAGAAAAAAATATTCTGTGTTGACTATGCTAGATTTTGGTTGGTCTGAGGGCTTGGAAACTGCTTTTTCTTCCCTGTGTCAGAAAACAATTGCTCATATACCAGGTGTTGTTCTCCCTTCCCTCTCCACCCCTCCCTTTCACAGTGTCTCACAGCTGTATGATAGGTAATTAAAACAATCACTGAAATGTTTCAAAGCTGCTGTAGCCTTTAGTTGACTTTTAAAATTAGTATTTGAAGAAGAATGATATAATTAACTTGTATCTGGCTCAGGAAAGTGTTCCTTACTTGAGCAATGGACTTTACGACATTGCCAACGAGAAGAATTAAATTAATACTAGACTTCCTTTATCTAGGGTTATTCTGCTAACTGTTTTATACTGGAAATTAATTTCAATATCGTACAGATGTCTAAGAGTCACGAATGCAGCAGTTCTAGCATGCAGTCAGATAGCTCTCCTATTTCATAATCACGGTAAAAGTGCTAATTCAAATGGAGCAAACTTGCCAGGGCAATCAGTTGATTCTGCCCCTAGATAACAGAAAGATGAAGTTTGTATTCTCGGACTGTAAAATATGCAAGATTGAAAAGTGTTATTAAAGAAGTATTATATGGTTATTTTGAAAAGAACAGTAATTTTACAGGTTCATCTTTCTACTGAGAGAAAATAATTTAGAGATTGAGAAACAGGGTTCTGAATAGGCATATTTTTGATGTTGAAATGCTCTTCTGTTTTTCTTCCCTTTGTGTTTCAGTTCCCTGCTTCAGTAGCAGGCTTTAGAAAACTTGTAATTCATTCCTTATGGAAAGCTTGCTGTATGGAACACTGTTTTATTCTTAAACTTCCTTGTAATACAGTTTTTGATCCTTAACCCCCCCTCTTTATCTTTACAAATGAATGTATTATGTTGGTGTAAAGTGGGTCCTTTTCTCCCTTTTTGCTCTCCTCCCTTCCTTTTCTGGATTATCCCTTTTTTGGATGTTGGCACTTCCCTGGCATGGGCAGGAGCGGTGGCAACTGCTGCATGCAGAAAAGGCAAGTTCAGGAATTTTCAGTATGAGTGGAATTGGTTCAGGCTTCAAAATCACTCATTAAAAAGAAAAAAGCCCAAAAAGCCATGTAGGATGCAGGGTTTTGCATATGCCTCATTGGTCTGTGGGAATCCTTGCCTGGTGTGTATGTCAATATGCATCTAGAGCAAGAGCTTTTACATGTGTGCCTTGGAAAATCTGACAGCTTCCAGGGAACAGGGGGCAAACCAAAAATATCAATACTGACAAATTAAAACAATGGCTCATCCCTATTAAATTTAAAATAAATACCTATCACTATTTGTGTAAATATTTCCTGTTCATTAAAGACAGCATAATTTCTTCCTCTTTTTTTGCTCCTTTTTGAATAGTTCTAATCACACACAGGTATTGCAAACAAACTTATAGATGTGGGTAAAAATAAGACTTAAATGCTCATCTGCATCTTTGTGTCAACACGACTCAGTTTGACAGTATATTTTTGCCAGGTGGAACAAAGAGCAATAAATTAGTTTTGAACATTTATGATCTTGAATTATAAAGACTGCAACAGACTGTTCAAAATCAATTGTCAGAGTGACGGGGGATTAATAACTCTGGTACTGTAACCTTTTACATATCTGCAGACTGGGTAAGGGCACATTTCAAGATCTGCTGCCATATTTCATTATTGCAACTTATATTTGAAAGACCTTTTTGATGCTTAAAAAAAAGAAACAGATTAGTTTCTAGTAGAGCTGGATGAATAACTCATAATTAATAATTCATTCGGTGAATTTTGCCTTTTACTCTGTGGGAAGAATAAAAAAAAGTTGTCAAAAATTTCCCAAGAGTTCTATTGACTTGGGTTTTTTTGTTTGTAATCAAAACTAGCAATCAGAATTCAGGGTTTGTTACTTATCTGTGATTGAGAAGGCTTGTGGTCCTGGTTTAATGACATCATTAATTGAGGACAAATACTAAAGTAAATTTCATGATTAAATGTTTGAGGAAAGTATATTTGGAAATACCTTTCTACATGCCTGCAAACTTAAAATCAGGTTTTGAAAGTGCTATTGGAAGAAAAATACAAGTGCGTGATGCTTGTTGGGAAGGAAATGTAAATGGGGCAGGAACATGGCCAAAACAGGTTCATTACAAGACGCACATGAGTTTCTCTAGACTTCTGCAGTATTTTCTAGCTGTAGTTCTACTTCGTTAGTTCCAGAACCCATCCTGGGAGAAGGCTACTAAATATTGGGGATGAATATGGAAGCAATATAAATAAGAGCTTTATTGAATTTCAATAGCTTCCCAGATACTGTGCTTTATTTTATGTTATTAGTGAAATGTTTTATGATAGTTAAACCAAAGGAAAAGTTGTCATCTTTTGGCTGTTTTCACCTCTCAGCTGGTAAGTTTGCATCCCACCGATGTGAGCTCCACTGGGCTAAGAAGCCATCTGTGGATTCTTCAGTATTTTTTTCATATATGCACTTTATTTTGGTTTCTTCCTAAATAGAGCTAAAGCAGTTAAATATTTCCCAGCAACATACACACATGTAATCTCAAGGGCCGTGCATACCATCGAACTGTCATTTCCTTTGATTAACCTTCACCTGACCTCCCTCCCTAAGGCAGTTTCAGATCCTTTTGTTCCTCCATTTACGTATTACACTCTATCAGGTGAGTGCATCTGTTATTCAGGAGCTGGCCATTTTACTGGGGAACTCAGTGAAGATGTTGCGATGGAAAACTGCAGAAGCTGTCACATATTAGACAACCCGGTCTAATGTGCCAAGCTGGTACCACCCACTGGATGCACCTAGAAATGAAAAGGAAGCAGAGCTTGCATAAACGCAGTTGAAGATAGCTGAATTTTAAGAGTTTATATTGTTTTTTTTTAATGAATATTATTAAACATTTAAGATCAGAAAAGGGTCATGACTGAGATCAACAGGACTTCTCTGCTGCAGCTTGTTCATATTGTCAGGAAGTGCCAGTTTGTGGAGAATAAATTTGTAACAGACGTAGATCAAAGTTAATTTATCACCTCTTTTACAATGGTAGAGTTTGCCGTGGCAGTCTACTTTACCATTTTGAAACCCAATAGGTTTGTGTCTAATCTCATTGTTTTTATCTACAGGCAGCAAGAAAATAAGAATTAAAAAGGATATTCATGTTTATAAGTTTCAGTTGATCCAACCTGAACTTTTTGGACGGCAGTTTGCAAGATGTATTGATGCTTCTTGTCACAGCTTGGGGCAATTTTTTACTTTTTATGTTAGAATCCTGAAAATTATCCAAGGTGAATAATATGGAACTGAGATATCATGAATCTGGTCAGATCACATATTGGGCTGACAGCAATGAGAAGTAAAGCTTACATTGAATCCATAACTTCTGTTTATGTAATAGCATATATTTCTGAATGATACTAAAGGCCATGTGTGATGCAGTATCTCTTCATCCCAAAGTAAGCTCAGTGCAGTGGCTCACTGTGGTTCCTAAGAGCTAAAACTATGCACCTTGATTCTAGGCTTAATTTGACTGTTGCATCTCATATCTTTTCCTGATAGATTCTGTTATCAGAAATCTCAGCATTGTGTCATCTTTTAAGGGTGAGGATTGACTCATCACATAATTCAGTCTCTGATGAACTAAATAGCTTGGACTTCCTTAAGATTTCATCAGGCATACTTTACAGATCTTATATGATTTTTGTAGAGTCTGAGTATGCAATATTTAATGATTTCTACTCATCATGAGACTCACTGAAAATAGTGAGTTTTAAAATAAGAAAGATTTGTGCTATCAGGTTTCTGTGCAAACACTGAACTCTGGATCCATTCCTTCTGCAAAGAATTTATAATCTACTTTTTAAGCTTTTATTCATGCTGGCTTTTTTCCCATTCCAGAGGGCAAGTTGCATTTTATATCTCATGTGGAAGCAGACATCATTACAGATGCAGAGTGGAGATGTCAGTCAGAACTGCCAACATGACTGGGTTGGTAAGTTTGTACCAGCCAGCAGCAGCAGGGTCCTGCTCTGGTGTAAACTGGTGTGGCTTGCTCAAGTGTGTTGTGTCTAATACCTGGGGAAGGTCATTATGTATTTCCACAGGGATTGTAAGAATCCCAGTTTTGCAGTAAATGTGACCTGTTACTGTCCCTGTTAAGGTTTTTGTAAATGATTCTCCAGAGCAAGTATTTTCTGTGAAATCTTCCCCAAAACCAATCTGCTCCCCATGAATGTTCTGCAGTGATGGAGATGTGCTCACCTGGTGTACTGAAGAATTTAAACAGAAGAACAAAAAGAAGCTGAAATTGCCTTAGGGATTGAGGTCAGGTGAAGGTTAATCAAAGGAAATGACAGTAAAATGGCATTCATGGCTCTTGGTACATTTTTAATCATTCCTTTCTCTCTCATAAAATACACAAAAGATGTACAACCTTTTCCCATCATAATTAGTTGGGATAATTCTTATTTTTTGCCTTGATTATTTTAAAATATAATTAGATTTCTTGCATAGATTTTGCTCCTGAAAACTTGCATTGTAGTGCCTTAAAAATGTGTGTGGGAAACAAAGAATGCATGTGGGGAAGAAGAATGTTCAGAAAAGGGAGTAATTTTCCCCAGAATATCTCTCATTTCATCTTCTTTTTCGAATGTGATAGATTTTGAAGGATTTCTGGAAGTCGTGAGTGGAGGGAATAAATACTCGAGAAAGCTAAATATTCACATTATTACACAAGTGCCAGGCTAAATGAAGTCCACGAATGCAACTACTGGAAACAAGAATAGTTTCTTTCAGATGCTGCTTATCTCCCAGTAATTAGTCAGGTTTGAAGTACAGATGTTTTATTTTAAAAAGTATCTTAGAATAACCTTCACGATCAGAATAAGCTTTAGAAGTCATGTCTTGGTTTGTGGGCTGTGGGTTATATTCTGATTTTGTGTATGTGAAAAGGCCCCATTTAGGAACTTTTGTTTTCTAAGTTTGGAGTTGTCACTTTATGCTAGTCACCTAGTCACCTTAGATAACTTTGACATAACTACAACAGGAACAGGAGCAACTTTATGTAACTTATAACTGCCTGAGGCAACTTTTAAAATATGTGAGCAATGCTTTTTTCTCTTCCCCAAGCCTGTTTACCTACCTCCCTTCCCCTGTAAGCAGAGAATCCTAAAGGGTATATATTAAACCCAAACAGCTCTCATCTGGGGTGACTTGGCTATAGCAAATATATTCTCCCTGCTCTTTAGATCATACACTACGAAGTGTATGCATCAAGTACCTTCAGCAATGCAGCTGGGAGCCAAGCTTAGGCGAGACCTTGTGGTATTAAGCCTTTGAAGAGAAGCGGGTGGCTTAAAGAAAACTTATTACTGCAGACCCATGCTACATTAGCACCACTGTGAGTTGCAGTAAAAAGAAAAAAGTGATGCTTTACACATACGCTTTTCTCCACATCTCGGGGAAAAATAGAAATAATCTGGAAGTCATTTCTTTGTGTGTCATTGTGCTGTGATTGCTACTAGTAATGTGGCACTTTTCCTCCAGATCCCACATAGCAAATGCTGCCACATGGATGCCAGATGGGCTGTTTGCCAGGGAGCTGGAGGAGGAGGGAAAGCCCTGCTCCACCCTGCAAGCACCGCCAAGGAAACCCGGCCAGGAAACGATCAGAAAAAATAGGGAATTGGTCAAAAATGGGAAAAATATATCTGAAGTCATTGGGTGGAGGTTGAATTGAGTTTACCTCTCAAAACCCAAGGCTGCTTAGCTATGCAGGGAAGGGAAGAGAAACACGGCTGTTAAAGCAGATCTCCGGTGACTGGAATGTGGTACTACACAGCAACAAGTGACTGACTTTGCAGACACAGATAGATGAGTAACTTGAGTACTTTAATGTTTACAGGACTTGACTCTCTGACTTTACAATGCTGTAGCAATGTCAATGTTATGTTTATGGAGAGCATTTTTCAAAGGCACTCAGCATCAGCCTGAGGAGCTATCTCACCTATAACTTCCTTGTCTTGTAAAACTTCTTTATTAATAATAGAAATACAAACAATTTTTGGCGTGCCTTTGGCAAAACAGGAACATCTGTTTAAGAGAGAGGAGTAAAATGCAAGAGAGAGTTTTAGATGGAATCCAGATACCTGAGTTGAAGATAGTGTTAACTGCTGACAACTGCCAAACTGTTGGACTGAGAGAACATGATTTTTCTTCATCAATAACAATGTGACCTCAGAACTTTTCTGAAGTAAATACTAAGGAATCATAGCCAAATCATATATCTATTTTATAAAAAGTCCAATAAAAACAGTCAGACTACTATATGCATTCATACCCCAATTGTTCAAGTACAGAAAGTATCAAGTTGGTTTGAGCATTTTCTTCCTAACCATTTAGACTGACTTCCCAAACATAACTAGTAACTGTCTTTAAAGGTTTCTTTTTAAAAGCTGCTGAATTTTGTCAATGTTTTTGTTTGTTTGTTCAGGGTTTTTCTCTGCAAAAAAGAAGGGTTGACTAGAAAAAGTACCAAGCCTGATGTTCAGTGTAAGAAACTGGCTGAGATGAAATCTCTGCAAATGTGGTATCTGAACACACTTAATTGTTGTGCACTTTTCCTGCCTGGACTGGCAGTCAAAATAAAGGGGGCTGAGAAGGGCTTCAGCCCTGTACATTTGGGAAGCACAGGCACAGGATGCTCCCTGTGGGATGGGACAACTGCTAGGATCATTGCTCCCTCTCCTGCTCATAGATCTCATCCCAGATCAGGGCTGCTTGTAAGGACAAACACACTTCAACCGATTGAAGCTGGATCAATGTTTTTTGGGTGTTGTCCATGTTGCAAAATGGCTGTGGGATAAAATATGTACAGTTTCCCCTGTGTGCAGAAAGTGGGGTCTTGTGTTCAGTCTTTGCTGAAGCTGGAGTGAAGGCAATGGAGCAGCTGAAGATCAGAGGGGAAGCTCTGCTCAGTGTCTCATGGTCTTGCAGGCTGTTTTTCACATCTTGTACTGAATTAACAGCACACCTACCCTGAGGGAGAGGGAGACTCTGAGTGAGGAAGCTCATTTGGGCATCAAAGTAATATGATAAAAAAGTGATGGAGGAATAGCAATAACTGATGCTTTTGCACATTCTTTCACTCTGTTTTTGGAGAAAAACCTACTATGCAAGTGTTCTCAGATGGTATGTTGGTTTCTGTTGGAATAAATTGGTTATCTCAGTTTGATCCTGAGTATTCTGATAAATATAGCATGGTTTTGTACCTTATTAGAAACCTTGTCAAGTCCAAACCCTGACAGATCTTTGCTGTGTGTGAAGGCTCACTGTAGGTCAGTGATGTACTGAGTACAGAGGCTTTCATGTCCACTGTGTCGGCGTCCTGCTGATAAACAGAGGAGTTTGTTTCTGGTGCTCTCGGGTTTCCACCTTCATTTTCCACTCCTCCACCAAGATCCATCAGTGCTTAGGAGAAAATTCATGCTGTCTAAGTTTAGATATTCAATTTGTATTCAATATTTGCTTCTGCCTGTAGCAAAGCACAAGCTC
This sequence comes from Agapornis roseicollis, assembly GCA_002631895.1. Classification (NCBI taxonomy): domain Eukaryota; kingdom Metazoa; phylum Chordata; class Aves; order Psittaciformes; family Psittacidae; genus Agapornis; species Agapornis roseicollis. The sequence continues at coordinate 34,447 of NDXB01000152.1, forward strand.
TGCTTGCTGCAGGTCCAGAAGCATTTCTTCAGTTGCAGAGTCAGCTTCTTGCTTAAGCCTAACTCTGGGTGTGCTGAAAGGACAGTGAAGAGTGCAGCTCTGCCACGTTTCAGTTAAGGCTCTTCCCCTGCCAGGGCTCTTACAGGGCAACTGGGCTCTAACCTGAGCATCTAAATCTGAACCCTTGTGGGGGCAGAAGCAGCCATTTCAGAGCAGTTCATTTTTTGTAAGGACTTCTGTGATGAATCCTCAATACAATCACGGATTGAAAAAGAAATGAGCCAACAGCAGTGGGAAAATTTCTAAGCAGGTAAAGTTTCACACTGTGTTTGGGGTGAACCATAGGTTTCACAAGATGCCAAGTAGGTTGGAATCAGCTGTGTGATAACCTTCTGCCAACTGGGTCATTGCTTCTCCAGGCATTTTGCACCGTTGGGTCTTGCAGCAGTAGTAGCCAGCTCTTGTCAAATTAGGTGAGGTAGAGACCCTTCCTGAGGTTATTTACTGTATCACATGAAGTTAATTTAATGCTTAATTCATGGCAGAATGCAGGCTAAGCTTTTTTGAGAGATTTTAGCCCGAAAATGCACTTAGATCAGTTACTGCCTTGCATTCTCTGCGGCAGAAGAACGGGCATTATCTGAACAAGGGCACTAAGAATGGTGACATTTAGAAACATGAACCACATGAACCACAGCAAGAGCTGGCTGGAAGAAGATACCTTTGCAATGAGGGTTGCTGTCTGCATCAGAATCATCAGAAATTCAGGAGCGTCGTGGCTGCCTGGGCAGCCCTGAGAGGCTTTGGACAATTTGCTCTGGCCACCTGTGGTTATTAGTTTAGAAAATGTGTCACTATTTTACTCTGGCATCTGTTCAAAGTACTAATTCTGTGGATCAGTGTCTTTCAGATGAAGAAAGTGAAATCCTTTTTTGCCCCTGGTGTCTGAGTAAATTGATATCAAATACTCTAATGAAAAGACAACTGTTGTCAGCAGAGGAAAGCAACAAGAAAATCTGGGACAGGAGGTAACTTCATGATGGATTCTGTGTCCTCAGGGACTTTCTGGGCTCTGAGGATTAATTTGCTATTACATCCACGTGTGGGGCTTTTCTTAAATACACTTCCACTAACAACTTAATACTGTTTTTCAATTACTGTATCATAAAGCCCTACAACTTTTTGTCATTCTGCTACTTGGAAGCCAACACTTTCATCATTATGCTGGTTGTTGCCACCTTTTACTTTTCCTTAAATGAAGCATCTTTTTGCTGCCCCCTGAAGCCATGCTTTTGAAGAGAAAAGGTACTCTGCACAGGGAAAAAGCCCTTTGGGAATTGCACTTCTGCAGTGGCTTGCTAATGAACCCTCAATTCTATGATAGCTGGTTTGGTCTCCTGCAAGTACACCTTACAGATTTGAGAAGCCTTTACCAGAAGTGACTCAATATTTCAGCTTAGTTGGTTTGGGTTATACTATTACAATTCTTTATATATGTAACTATTTTATTATATTTATTTCACATATAGTAACTCTAAGAATGCATTCATAAAAAAAATGGGGCAGTGAGTATTTTTACTTGCCAGAATGTCCATGCATTTGACTAGGGCAGGAAATAGAGCCAGAGCATGACAGAGCAAGAGTTTCCATCAACAACCTTATGCTGCACTTAAAAATGTGATTGTTTGGAGTATGACAGCATATGAGCCAGTGTTTTATACAAAAAAATTGGATTGGGAATAACGGGTTACAGTTTATTGTAGGAAAGTTGTCAGGAGCTCAAATAGTTTGTAATTATCCACCTAAAAGTGTAGTGGGTTGGAGAAGAAAAAATGTATAGAATTAGATGTCTTAAAATTACCTGTGCAGTAGGGGAAGTCTAAAGCATTTGTGAGGCTGTCTTCACCTTCCTGAAGATGGATCAGTGTTGCCAACCACATGATATCACTTCTGGTAGAACAAGGCTTTAGAGGGCTTCTTTGCCTGGGGATTCACTGAACTGTTTGATTTTGTTGGCACCAACAAGGAAGAGATGCATTGATTTTTACAGGACAGCTCAGAAGTTTTTCATGTGGGAATTACTAAGTCATTTGCCTCCAAATAGGAATTTTTATTTTATTTTTTTTTTATGATTTTATATCAAGCCACATTTTAAGTCCAGAACAAGATCAATTGAGAAGCTGGAGACAGTGTCTGCAGAGAAGCTTGAGCAGATATGTAGGTGCCCATAGGAGAGCTTGCTATTCCTCTGGGTAGAGTAGAGGTTCCTCATGCGGGCACAGGCAAGGAAGCTCTGTCACTGAGCAGGGATGAGGATGGGTCAATTGAACTGCTGGTATCCACTGAAAACTAAGACTGCCCAGCCGCTTTCCGTGCATTTTCTGTCTCCTTCATTGAGGAAAACAGGTAAAATCCTTTCTGAGGCAATGCTCATAGGAAACAGCATCATCATCTGTCAGTGTGCAGAATATAAACTGATCTGAGTTAACCTTCTCTGTTTTCTCCTGTGCTGCTATTTTATAAAATAAAATTGGAAGAAAATTGTGGTCACAAAACCTGATTTTTGCCTCAGTTCTGGACTTCAGTACAGAGCTACCTGACAATTAATATTTGTGTATACCTTTTGAAATATCTGACCTTTGGGGAGTTGACAGAGCTATAATATTAGTCTTTGTATGCTAGCCTGGCTTTTAAACTCCCTGCCTGGTGGATGTAAGTTCAGTGGATACAGATCTGAAACTTGATTTCCTCAGTATAGCTGCATTAGCATTCAGCTGTGGGTATGTAAGATAATAGTATTAAAAGCAACCTTCCATCCTGTTGTCATGGATGCAGCACAGCCCAATCCTGGTAGCAGTGTACCACCAGTCTTTGTACAATCTCATTTTTATCTACAAATTTTAATTTAATTATACCAGGAATTCTGTCGCAGTATATATGATTTTATTTTCTCTTTTAAACATTAAAATGTAAGAATTGAGCAGCTCATGTTCTTTGTCCAGTGCTCATTTTTTCCTTGCATTCCAAGTATCTGTCAGTATTAGTTATGAGACTGTGTGAAATAAGTAGCCATGAAAGATGCCTGCTTTTATGACAGAATGAGTGGTTTCATGAATTTTAAAGGAGCACATTTGTATTTTCTGTTCTTGAACTACACGGGCTACTCACAAATATGACAGAAGATAATTGTTTGAGGAATTATGATGCCTTTCAAGATTTTGCAGGATATTACTATTTTCATAATCTTTCATTTATCGGGTTATATGGCTTGATTTATTTATGTATGTAATTTGGAAATTAAAGTACTCCCATTCTGTCAGCATAGGTACATGTTTTCTTCGTATGGCTCATACTCCTGTTAGCAAAAATAATGAATGTGCTAATTTTTTTGTCAGTTACTAAAGAAACGTGTCAGAATTGGAGGGTAGTCAGGTATTATTCTGGGCCACGTGAGACAGAATGGAACGGCACGTACTGCTCTGTCAGTGCCTTAGGATGGCAGGAGCGCGTATTTCAATATATAGCACTCACTGTGCCACCAGGCAGTGCGTATACTGCAGTTTGTTAAGATTTAAATGAATGCATTGTTAGCACTGACTTCAACAGGGATTTTGTGTGAGTGAGTAAAGGCTTCAAGCCTTTAATTGACTAAGAAAATCTTTTTAGTTGTGATTAGAGGGACAGATACTCAGCTGGTGAGAACGGATGGTGCTCCATTGAATCAATTTTCATACCCTGTCTGAAGTCAATGGAGCAGCCCTCATTTATAACCTGGTACCTGGCCTGTTGTTATAAAAACCCCACGTTTCAAGTCTGATATTTGAGTGGTGTGGTAACCTTCTGTCAGGAAGCTGCTTGAATTGATTTAAAAGATTTCATCAAAATCAGTGTTAAAATCCTTGAGCTAATAAATTCAGTGTCATGAGTTATTTTCATTTGGTTGGGAGCTTGAGTGCAGAAACCTATGACTATGTCCTACTTGCTTGAAAGCATGGTGGTGTATCTGCCATCCTTTCATTTTTAGTGTACGGTTGTCTTTTTAAAGACTAAAAAGAAGCATCTCTCTATCTGCATGAAGCACCTTTTGAGGACTAAACGAAGCATCCATATGTACTTTTCTGGTTTAGCCATGAAGCATTTGTATTTTTTTCTCGTGTTAATTTTATCACACTTTCCATCCTGTGCTAGCTGCCTAGCAGGATTTTATTTTATGGTAAAAAACTCTGAGCATCTTTATGTATTAAGCTTGTTCTTAACATCTAAATTTTGTTGCTGAAAATCCCCTCTCAAAATTCTATGCATGCCCATAATTAAACTGCTCTGAAGGTGCAGTCAGGAAAGCCAGGCACCAACATTATGGAGTGAAAATTAAAGAGGCAAAACATCAGAGTTTCTACTGTATGTGCCTGCTGTTAGACACTCAAGCATGGAGAACAGGATACACCTCTATGGATGGATAGCTTTCCTTATTAAAAAAACACAGTAGGATGCACAGTAGGGAAACACACTAAAACAAGGCTTTGTAGTAATTTCCTTGAAAGAAATTTCCCAAGATAGCAACTTGAAAAGCTTTTAATCTTACGACTAGCTGTATACTGAGTTTTACTGTAGGTAGTATAAAAAAGACCATTAGATTACAGCCGATCTGGTGGAGTTGGTCTAAAGCCTCTTCCCTTCCAGCCTTCCTTCTTGAGAAAAGATTAGGCTTTCCTTGCACCAAGATCAGGGTTGAATGTGACTTCTGGCATATTTATGAATTTGTAAAAACACACATCTCTCAAGTTACAAAGTTATGTTAGACATTAGAAAACCCTGAAATACTTGATCAAACATGCTGCTTTGCAACACTGAACCGACTCATAGATCGAGTTTTCTTCTACATATCTGAATTGGAAACCACTGTATCTTGTATTTTTAAGATGCTATTTTATTTTGAGTCTCTGAACAGTGTTTCTTACTACGCGGGAGGAACATAAAGTGTTTTTCATAAGCTCCTGTAGAAATATCCCACATGCCCTGCAGCAGCTCGGTGTGCTGCAGTGTGCCAGTAGCTTTCTCACTGGACTTTGCCTGATTTGTGCTATCTATTCCATGTGACTGTTAAACCTCAGTGTGAAAAGCCCCCAGAAGTATCTGAAGAAATTCCCTTGCAAATATGCTGGAAGGCTGTCACGTGTGTTATGGTTACCTGATAACCCTTAAACCAGTGTGACTGCAGGCTTTGTGCTGTGCTTGGTGCCTGTTTACATGTCAAGGGCCATACTCTGATATCCTGCAGCTTTTCCCCCATCATAACCTCCCCCATTTTGGTGTAACAACTATGATGTGGTTCCCCAAAGGCTGGTACAAGGAGCTGGGGGCTGTGGGTGCAGCAGGTGCTGCCTACCCTCTATTCACACCGGAGCCAGCAAGGACCAGGGTACCCAGCACCCATGTGTGGGAGCATCAGAGATTTAACATCTTGTACCTATCTTGTGTCAGCTGAGAACAGGGAATGAACATGTCTGATAATGTGTTTCACATTGAAATAATTAAAGAGAATTGTTGCTGGAGGGAAATGTGCCTTTAAAAATTAACCCTGACATCTCTCTGACAATTTGGCTTGTTACAAGAGATTCTTTATTCAGGCTTTTTTCTTCTTCTTTTTTTTTTTTTGTTTTGCTGAACTTGATATGCATTTTTCAGCACCTTAGAAAATGTAAAGCCTTTGGAAACTTCCTCCTATGAGTAGCCTATACTTACAGGAGCAGTCCCATCTATTTTCCACTGCACTACTGCTAGGACTGATGTTTAAAGGATCGGGTCTGAAGTAAATGACACATTGTGCTATGCCCTGGAGCCTGTGCTAGTTATTATTGTTTGAATCTCTCTCTTGATTGCATATATTGCAGTCTTCTATCACACAGGATGCCAGTTTTGAAATCTGAATGTTGTTCCTCTAATAGCCACTGAGAAGCTTGCTTTTTTGTTTGTTCTTAAGGTGAAATAAGTCCTTGGAAATCAAAAGTAGTAATTTCCATGAAGAGCTAAGTTTAAAAACGTTCTTTTGGTCGGAGCCAGAGTATTTGAAAGCAAATATAAATGCCTATAAAAGCAGTGTTCTTTATTTTTAAAACTCTAGATATGGCAACAACAAATATTTTTCACACTTTTGTGACCTGTAGAAAGTTAAAAATCCAGCCAGGCATTGTTATTCAGGAAGTTTGGTTTCACTGTATCATGGCTGTAACACTTATTAACCAGTTCAAGAACTGCACAACTTCTTATTGGGATGAATTTCTGTATATTCAGTTCTCCATTTGATCAAAAATTGTTAGCCCACTGGTATGAAATTTTGGGTTTCTCTCTGTTTGTTTGTTTGTTTGCTAACTAATTTCAAGCTGCATTTAAAGAGTCTAAAAGGACACACAAAGTGGCAGGACTGGGTGCCTGATGCTCAGGCGGCTTTTCATCTGTTTGATGTTGCTTGAACTGCCCTGGACTGTGTGTATTTAAAAGGCTCTCTTCCTTCTGTGCTCCTGCCAGTCAACAGGAGGAATTTGAGTGCATTAATCCAGCTGCAATTGCTTGGAACTGTGCACTTCTCTGGCCTGAGGAATGGCTGAGATGAGGCTAAGGCGTTTCTCACTTCCAATTCTGCAACTAAGAAAACAGATGTACAAATTTTTCTTCACAACTAAAGAGATTTGTGCTTTGGTTTTAAGTTGTTTGGGGTTTTTTCCTCTTTTTCTTTTGAACCTCTGACCTCATGGGAGGAAAACGCAGTAAAATACATGTGCATGAGCACCTACTTTTCATTTGCATTCTGCAGTTCTCAGTTTGCAGGGTGGATTCCTTGTTAAGATGATCTGCATTCATTGGTACACTTCCATTTGGTGTAATGCTAGTTTACACCAGTGGAGAATGTGATTGCAGGAGCCAAATCCTCCTTCCTTCCTTAGTCAAAGAGATTCAGCCCTGTATTTCCTCTTCCACTGAACTTTTAACAATTTGGGGGTTTTGGACACAATCCTTCAAGACGCTGAGTACCCCATGGGTGCTTACAACAGTATAGCTTGTGGCTTGTGATACTACTTAGAGCTGGGTGCTTCATTAGCTAAAATTTAAAGCATAAAACACTTTAAAAACACTTCTCAAAAACATTTTCCTTGGCTTGGGAAGGATTTTCACCCTTTTTATAAAAACAGCAACAAAAGAAGTTTCTGTTAGTTGCTGTGACATTTGCTATAAACCTTGCTGTACACAGTGTTGCTGGTATGTTCTTTCTGGCTATTAAAGGCTCATTAAAGAAATTAAAGTCTCCACAATTTACAATATTTTCCATTGAAATATCATGTTAACACATTTCTTTAATCAGTGTGTAACTGTCAAGGGAAAGAACAATTCATCTCGTATATGCATACATTAGAAAAAAATTATCAGATTTAATTTTATTTGTTTTATATTCAGGGCTTTTTTTGAAGGAATTCCTGCAGGGAAATGGTTAATCTATTTTTAACTAAAGCTTACTTTTGTAATCTATCCAGTGCTTAGAGTTCTGTCATTGATCTATGATTTATGTGATTTAAACCACCTCTTGGCTGTAACATTGGTTTCTATCCAAGATGCTGAGCTGAATACTAATTACGAGATCAAATTTATGCTGTTGGGCTAAGCAGCTGAAGGAGCTTTCCATGCAGGACTCCCTTAAACCGTGCCACCGTTGAGCATTATTAGTGAAATATTTGGTAGGGGGGAGGGGGAAAAATGCTGGAAAAGGGAAAAAAAAAAACATTGCTGGAATAGTGAAGTATCCTTTGAAAGCTTTATTTTCAGTTCTCTTGTACAGTGCTATATGCAGATATTCTGTGTCTATAAGCCTGTGAATATGCACATGGTGATGTTTTTACAGCAGAATCTCACTAATTCACCCTAATGATTGGGAAACCCACTGAGAAAAGCCAAATGGCATGAGTGAGCAAACAAATAAATAAGATTGAGGGAATTTTACTCCAAGATGTATTTTATGCCTTTATTTTGACAAGTATCATGTTGTCAGAATGATTTATGGTATTTCATAGCATACCAGTAAATGCACTGTAGTATGGGCTCTTACAGTAAGAAATCTCAGTAGCAATGGCTTTGGTTTACCTCTCCTTAAAGTGTTTTTTGCTCAGAAAAAAGCCAAGACCACCAATTTAATGGAACACATAGGTCTTAGGCTTTACTTTGGTAACAATGAGCAAGACTTCTATTTGCCTGCACCACCTTGCAGAAGAGCTCAGGATGGCAGCAATTTTCTTGGTTATAGGTGGTCAAAGCACGTTCAAACAGCTCTGAATCCAAAATCCAGTTTGAGTAAAAAATGAATTTTCTGTAGGAATTTTGTTGGTTGTAATAATTTATTAGAGAATGCATTCTTTGAGTTTCTTTACTGGTTACAACGTTGAAGTCTTCCATTGTGAGGATGTCGAAATGTGTGACTTTGTTCAGGTTTCTGGTTGGTGGGTGGTTTCTTGGTTTAATTTTATTTTTTATTTTTAGTGTAGTTTTCATGGTTTTTGTATGATTTGTCTTTTATTTTATTACATTTGGGTAACTTCAACATTTTCAGACTACCGCTGCATAATCTTAAAATGTAACATTCCCAGAAAATGTTCCCATAACTTTAATTTTGCAGAAATCCGTTAAGATTTCATTTCCCTTTTGCACTCATTAAAATATTGGAATTTCACACGGAATAGAAAAGCCAGGTTGTAGCTATTTCTCCTGTCTTTTACTTTGGAGTGGTGTATTGTTCTACCCTCGAGGGTCTGGTGGTGCAATCTTGGCCAGCAGATTAATGCATAGGATGCACGTGGCGTCGTCAGATGTATACAGGGAGAAGGATTTGGATCTTCTATTTTCTCCCCCCTGTAACATCTGTATTGCCATCAGTGAGAATTGTCTTGAACCTTGTTTAAGGGAACCTGTGTGCTCACACGCCTTTCCCCTTGCAGAGGTTACAGCGTCGTGGCTGGAGTCAGCAGGCCATCCCTCTTCGTCTGTAGGAGGCCCTTTAGTGTGGAATTAGTTTCCTTTTATCCTTATTCTTGCTCACTTGAAAAACAAAACCCAAAGCAAATAAAAAAACAGAATCAGAAATAAAACAAACAGAAAACCTCAAAGAAGTTTCTTCCAAGGGCATTTTTAGACTAATGACTTCTGGATATCTGTTGCTTCCTGTCTTCCTCATTTCTTATTTCTCTTTTTCTAATGTGGAGAAACTCATAGATTTTTTTGCCTTTTAAAAATTACATTTATTTATACCCCATTTGGTATCATATTTGCTTTTTAATGTCATTGTTATAAACAATTTGCAATGCAAACGATACTCACTGCATAGATTTGGGTAAAAGTTTTTGAATATATGCATGTATATGTAATACTGACACAGGATGTGCTTGGGAACAGTGCTATTAAGAGGAGCTACAGTTAATGATCCCATTTGTGCTGCCTCATCTGTACATACAGTATGCTTCATACCTAAATGCTGCCAGTAGTAAATGCAGTGAATTGTCTTACAGTCTTATGTTTACAAAATGGAGGTTATTAAAAACATCCAGATGAGCCCAGGGACACTGAAGAAACCACACATTGTGGCTGGAATGGCAATCAGGTCACTTTGCCAGCTGACTGTAACCGCTGGCTGTGAGATACATTCCCTTACTTATGCAGGGAAATAATTTGCACCATCAGTGGTGTTGTTGTTCTTGAATAAGAGTAGGTAAAACAACAAAAGTGAAGATGGGTCTTGAGTTAATTGCTGTCATGGTCTGAGGGACTTCAAAGGAATTGTTTTAGCAGAAGCCTCATTAAATGGATCAGATATTTCACATCACTGAACAGGTGGCTGAAGTGCTCCAAAGGGAAGTGTTTGACGATGGGAGCCACCTCCATGACTCTCTGTACCCATGAAGCAGCCTGGGCAGAGTGGAGCTCCAACTCCAGGGACACTCAAGATGGGCCAAGAGGTGGCCATGTGGCAGGGAGGCTTGCAGGAGCTGCAAACCCCAAACCACCTCAGTGGGGTCCACGTCCTGAGCAGGTGACTCCCCATTTTGCTGTTTCTTTGTGGTGTGGGGTCGTGGGATTGATGTTGTGGATGCCACATGAGGCTTGTGTGGCTTTAGGTGGCTGTGCTGCATGGGCAAAGCTCTGGACATGATGGGAGCCTTTCTTTGCTCCACCAGGGGTTGCTCTGATTTACACGTGCCTCTTACACAGCTTTTACAGAGCAAAAAGTCATTGAAAAGTGTTATATAAAATCTAATAGAGTAATGTTCTAGAGGAAACATACAATATTTTGAATATATATATGCTAAATATTTGTCCTGCTTTTCCTTTTCTTTGTTTGCAGTAGAACTGTTCAATTGTTATCAATAATGTGGGGGGATTTAAACTGAAAAAACAGAAATTAAACCCATGTTGATTTAACATTATTTCAAATGTGATTTATGCATGCTAGGTAAATGGATATTTTGTATACTTTCATATAGGAGCATACAAATAGTACACAACAAAATTTATGGGAGGGGAGAGCATTTTAGAATACTGTTGTGATTTGCAGTTAATTCATGCTGCCTATTGTCTTGATGATGCTAGGAGGCTGTTATGTACTCTCAGGAGAGCCCCATTACATCCATGATAAAGACACTTCTCCCTGTTTGAGAAGAGAAATATGGCTGCAGCCATTCTGGGGATCCTTGCTCAGTTTTGTACCTATACCACATGCACTCACACATGCTGGGACACACTTGCTGGCTGTCATTGGGAAGTCTTGCTGACATCAAAAGTCTCATGGCTTCAGCATTCCTATAAAATTTTAGCTTGTTCCTCTCAGTAGACTCATGTACGTGAGCTCTAATGTGTCTGCTGAGACCTTTGCTGCTCTTCCCACCAAATACCAGCTTGTTTGCACAAAGCTATCCGGTCCATGGTGATAGTTAAAGCTTTGCTGAGCTGTCACATCACCCTATTAAAATACTGTGATTTTCTCTACCTCACCTCAGGAAAAGTTTTGGAGTGAATTTCACCGGATGGTGACAGTAATAAACTGTCCATTGGTTTTCTCCTTCTTTATCATGACAAGTGAAGTTCAGATTTTCTGTACCTTTGATTATGTAGGGATGTTAACTAATCCCATAGATGTAAAGTTATTTGAAGAGAATAAAGGTTTGAAGTCAAATCAGACTGCTGAACATCCAAAAAGAGGAAGTCCCACCATACAAATCAATTGTTAGCCCTTGGGAATGCAGTTATCAGCAACAGCAACACAAATACTTCTCCTTAAGTTTAAATCCCAGTAAACAGAAAGAACAGAGAAATCTAAGCTACAAAGAACAAGACAAGATTTGGGATGCCCTTCGTATGGTAGTACCAGCATCAGAAGACCTAATATATCTCTAAAGCACTGGTTGGTTTTCACAGAAAATGGATATAAGTTAGGATATAATTTATAAATATGCGATAAGAGCTCTGTAATTTCTTCAAACCAGTGAAAATTACTAAAACCTGGGGTTTAGTAATTGGATAAAACTGAGCAGACAAAGTGTGTGTATCTATCCGTACAGTGGCTGACATGATGAATGATGATGGATTCAAACTCATCTGAAGTTCTTTAGGAATAATAGCAGCATAAAGTAAATTCTATAGGGTACATAAATGTGCCTGAAACACAACAGTATATTGCAGGTTGCATATTATGCTAAGAGTGGCAACTATTTATGATTAGAAAGTCTCTGTGTTGGGACTGTCAGGGTTTGTAAATCTTTTCCCTGTTCTTTAATCTTTTGACTTAAAGACCCATTCAGAGATGAAAAAAAAAACCCAACCCAAACCAAAAAGCCTAATTCCTGTAGTCATACTAGAGATAGTAAATACCCTCTTGCCTCAAGAAAATCAGCAGTGCCCGGTACTACACAGGTGTTTTTCTTCTAGGCTAATGAATATTCTTCTTGAGACGCAGCTGGTGCTGAGTGGCAGGCAAGAGGGTGGGCTCTTGCCTATGAATGGGAAGGAAAAATCCTATCATGTAGTGCCAGTTGTGTCTAGTTAGTTTTATGTTAGTGCAATTGCACAATTGCAGGTCAATGGAGGGATGTTTTTAAAAAAGCTTTTGTTGTTTTTTTCTTTAATTTACGCTCACAGAACTTGTGCATAAATGTGGCAGCTGAAGAAAAATATGGGTGTAAGTATACTGCGTTGAGAAGGTACTGGAAATCTGTGTAATCACAACAGGGAGGAAGTGCATTTCAGAAGTAGAATGCCCCTCCTGCAGAACTTTTGCCTTCCAATTGTCTTTGTATCCCTGGAGTGTTATAGTCTAGTTCGAAAGAGAGCTAGAGTTTGGTTAAAGGTTTCTCTAAAAGTATGACAAATACAACCTGCATTTGTTCTCAGGTTTGGAAGAGGAGAAACTTTTGTGCAATACACAGGTTGATTTGCAAGACCTTAAGGTTTTCAGCTTTGCCTAACCTTTGCTAACATACTGCAGCAGTCTGTTCTTTGAATGTGTTGATCCTCTTAGGTCTGTAAAGAGCCTTTGAGACAGTTAATTTTTCCAGTTTTGACTATAGAGGCTTCTGATTTTAGATCTGAATGTCCCTTTATCAACCCTGCTACCAGTGACCCACTGCATAGTAAGTGTCCCACATTATAAAGTGGTTATTCACAGAGAGCTTTGACCAATACTATCTGGAGGGTGGGAGATGCTTTCCTGGCATTGGGATGTGAACATTGTGAGGGAGCTCTTCAGCCAGGATAAAAATCATGCTTGGGCACTGCAACTCAATGGAAGTCTTTTAATTCATCTGGAAAATTCATGACCCTGGTGAGATCACGAAGTTCAGTGTCCTTGACTGAGTGCAATACTTTGGAGTCAAGATTAAAATGTCTTTCTTCCTTCAACACCCCTGAATTTTGATTTTTCTGTAAGTCCTTTTATATTGTTTTGTACTAAACCCAGTGGTATTCTCCAAGGAACCTTTGAGGAATGTTGTGTGTGTTCTTCCTTTCTCTTTTATTAGGTTATAGCATTTTCATACGAGCAGGAATATTGCGCCCTGAAAACTCACCTGGATGCTGTGCTCATAGGCTGTGTTTCTTGTGTCCAGAGGTTAAACTCTGCTGATGCTGGTATGGCCATTGCCATAACCACTTTATTTGCTATGTGCTTATTTTATTTGTTTATTCTAGAACAGCCTTAGCCTTTTATCTTTTTATTTAGTTACATCAAGGTTTTTTAGGAGTCTCTCTTAGCTGAAGGAGTGCATTCCAACAGCCATGTCTGGAGAACAGTCCAGAGGGGATGATTTGCCTGTGAAGGATGTGCTTTGGACACTTTCCTCTTGTGTTTTGATGATGAATTCAAAGGTGGAATTGCCTTGTGCTGGAATGAGTCCTCTAAGCAGCGGATTTACAGGCTGTTTTGCATTGCTGCAGTGTAGCCAACCACTCTTCATGCGGTGCAGCTTTCCTCTGCTCTTTTAGAAAACAAGAAAGGTATTGGGAAAGATAAATTATCTGCACTTTGTGTTCAGTCTGGCACAAAATTTCTTGTTCCTTCCTACAGGAATATTTTTCTTCTCTTTGGGGCATCAGGCTGCAATTAGTATTGTAGCTGTTGTACACCTCAGGAGGCAAAGGCAATTTACTTGAGTTTAAAAAAACACAACAAAAAACCAACCCAACAAAAAAAGAAAACAGAATGTAAGATGCATCACTTTGCACTTGGTTACATAGAAATTGGGTACTGTATATGAAGCTTTAGTACTCCACCAAAAGTCTGTTTTCAGCCAGCAAATAAGCTCTTTATCCATCAGTCAAATGTGTCAGTTGAGGATCTCCTTCCTTTATAACCTGAGTCCCAATCCCATCAACACTGGAGGCAAAACTGCTAATGGTGATGGCAGGTGTGGAGCGCAGTCCCATGAGGCTCCTTGAATCCTGACCCATTAACACCTGGATTACTTCACCCTTTAATCCAGTCATTGATACCCAAGCATGGACATGTTTCACACCTTTGCCATTTTTGATTGATTCTGTTATTTGTATACACATCTCTCTGTTTAATTTGATTTTGGTTTTTAATATATTGCAGAGATGAATGCACTGGTATCTCAGAGAGCTTTCCCCTCTTCTGGCCAGACTTCTCACTGTTCCTTGTACTGGAAAGTTGGGCAAAGTTATCTTTAACACTGTGGATTTTATCACCTTGGAATCTAAATAGTTAAAAAAGCAAAAGAAGTGTTCGCAGGCTGAAAGGTCAAGTTTTGTGTTTGTGTAGTGAATTTTTCCTTTATTTTTTACATTATTTTCTTCCTCTTATATTTTTCTCAAGTCCATCTAAAACATGAAATGCACTGGTGAGGAGGAAATGTGAAAGCTGGTGTTACACAAAATGCTGTCAAATGCAGAAAGCAAGCAAAGGGACAGAGGTTTAGTATTTCCCTGCCCAACCCTTTCAATCTCTTTTGCTAATAATGACTTTCCTTATTATTAAAGCAATTGCAGATGTACTCAACAGCAGAAAAGCATAGCTTTAGAAATGTGATTATTCAGTGTGTGAGTAAAAAAAGGTCTGTCACCTTTCATGGAAAGATTCAACTCACAAATTATATCTGTTTGGAGTTCAATGGTGGAAAGGTGTTGGGAGCATGTCGCAGTCACTTGCAGTGTGCATTATAAATAGTTATAGGTTTATTGCTAAAGAGATGTGTGGGTGGTTGTTCCTCAACAGCCTGTTGCTCTATTGGACCTCAGAAAAGACAATTAGGAAAAAAAGGCATCTGTTCTTCCAGTGTCAGCACTTTCATCTGTGGTGCAGGACATTGCTCAGCAGTGACCAGGTCTTCCCTGCTCAGCTGTGGGCTTTGTGTTGTGATGAACAGCACCTTTCATCAGGAGGGAAACCTGCCCTCTGCTATTCACAGGTGAAAGGTTCTGTCTGCGATGAAAACCAGTCCCTCATGTGGCACTGCCTTGCCACTCTGGTGGCATTTCCCCCCACTGCCATCTCAGCAAGTGACATGGGACATCTGATGAGGCCATCTCCTCTGCTTGTGCTGCCCCTGTCTCATCATCAAGTCTCTGTTCTGGGTTGAACCAAGAACCTGAAAACTCAGATGTGTTTGTAGCTGTAAGCCCATCAAATATAAAACCCTGTACTTACCTGAGATCTGTTTGTGTCATTAGCAGGATACTTAGAGACAAGGAGTTTATTTGTAGGCACATTACCCTTTTACCAAACATGTTCCCAGAGCATGGATTCTGCTTTGTGATTCTCCTCTCTAGATCTTCCTCCTTTTCACGTGCAAGAAGCCTTAGCTCCAAGTCAATGCAACCCTGCTGTTTGTCCTAGTTTACCTTTTATGATATGTTTTCTCATTTGTGCTATTTTGACCTTCTCCAGCAGAAGGTGTGGTAGCCCTTTTGTGGAGTGCTGCAGAAGTAGCCTTGGGTCCTCCTTTCTGAGCTGACAAATGCCCTGCTTGATATTGTCCTTATTGTCTTTTTTCTGTTGGACTAAAAATAAGAGTTACATTGCTGTATTGCAGTCACATCTCTTGGTCAGTGAACGGAGCTTCTTGAAACCAGCAGGCTAAAATGTATGTTCAAGCTTCCTAGATTCCATTAACATTTTGTTAATGAAATAGTGCTTTGTCAAAGAGTCTTGAAAACTTAAAAGGGTATTTAAGCTTCTTCCATGAGTCAGTGCAATGTAATGTCAACATTACCACGAAGGGATAATTCAGAGATGTCACACAAAGCATGTGTTATGCCATTTGCAGTCTAGCAAAACAGCTCAGCGTTTATGTTGTTTAATCCATTTCCAAAAATCTCTTGTTCTGAAAAAGTTCGAGATCAATCTTGTCAGCATTTACTGACACAAAGCTGATGTAAGTCGCTGTGCTCCTATTGACTTCATCTAAGTTGTAACAATTTACTCCAGCCTCAAATAGAGCCCAAATTAGCTATATGAAAAATTTGATATCAAACTTTCAAAGAATATAGAGATGAATGGCACATCCTGCAGGTGAAAATGTGAACAGAAGTAGAGTGAAATAAATAGCTTTCAATGGTCTGGGACAGTGCACACATACTTTGAAGACACTTAAAGAGATGCAACATTATATAAAACTCTGCATTTATGAAATGTAATTTTCAGGCTAGAAATAAATAGGAAGTGCAGAAATAGATAGTTCAGATCTGAGGTCTGGCAATGAGACTGGGGATACAGGGGCTAATATCCAAAATGTATGTGCTGCAGTGTCCTGGGTTTGTCATTGTCACAGTGAGTTTGGTCCAGGTACATGAATTTCCTGCTTCCATTCCTTTCTTCCTTTTTTCAGTAATTCTGCAATTGTACCTGCCATGTAAGGAATTTGTTTTATCCTACTGGACATTGCCGTATGTTATTTGTTTTACCTTTGTGCTTTTTAATCCTTTTCCATTAAAGCTCTCTATAATTGATGTAGTTGAATGTAATGAAAGGTAGCCTTAGCTTCCTTTGAAGGAAACAGACTGCCTTACTTCATACTTGGCTTGATCCAAAATGCATTCCCATGTTTATTACTTAGCTGTGCTAAATCTATTTCAGTTTTGGACTTCCCAGATATCAGGGATTAACCCTGCAATACCTAAACTGATGTAAAGTTATTAAAAAAAAAAGTGAAGTTCTTCAAAAATAATAAACATATTTTGGTGGCAAAGGTTTGTATTTCACTCACATTCAGGATCTTTCTTTCAAACCAGGCATTGTGGAGACAGGCAGCATCACAGACTGCTTGAGCAGCTCAGCAGGAGAAGAGCTAGCACTGCACCGACGATGTGAGTGAGTGGGGAAAATAGTCCTAATGTTGTGTTACTGCTGGTGGGTCTGGCACGCTGAGGTAGCTTGCAGGTTCTTTCTGAGTAAGGGATACTTTCTGGCTTGATTGGACACAGCAGGAGGAAGAATAGTATGACTCTCTTCATTTGTGCTGTTTTACAGCTAGGAAACATATAGGGTATAAACCAATTGCTCTTTCTGTGAAGACCCATGGAGGGCTTGCAGCCTAGTTGCTCCAGGTGAGGTCACTGCAAGAGCAATGACAGTGAAAATACAACATGGGGAAAAGAAAGCACGTTGCAAATACAGGCTGAAACCAGGTTGCACCACATAGTGTGTGTTCTTGCTGCTTTATGTCATGAAAGGGTCTCAGAATGGGTTAGCTCTTCCTGAGAGGCACCTCGTAGCAAATGATGCTATATGTGAGTACATGTAATACATGCATAATTTTACAACTCCATTAAATTTTGTAATTATCTGCCAGATCACGGTATATTTGATCAGGTTCTTTAATAATACTTTTGCTAAGGAGGAAGATTTGAAAAACCACAAATATATAAGAAGCAGACTCATCTCTAAAATATTATCCATCTTGGCCTGCTGTTATAAACAAAACTTGGAGTAAGCAAGCAGAACCCGAAATACCACTGCAGCAATATGAAGCAGGGGGCAATGGAGGCAATGTTTAAATTGAGTTTAGAAGAAAAACAAAACCAGGTACTTCTAATAAAACCAAAAATGTATGCAGGAGTAATGTAACTGCATAAGGGAAGCACCACTCAGACTAAGACTGTAAACCCAAAGGTTTTACAGCTTTTAATAAGACAACTACAGTATAAATAAGAGGAGTCTGAGGAAGCAGTGTAGAATGCTGTACATTTTAACCTACTATTTTAAGAGAGAAAAAAACAAGTCCTTGAAGACAGTAGATGGTAGAAACTGTGTAAAGAGATGGGGTTTGTATTGGCAGCAGTGAATGTTTGAAGGAAGAGGAAGGTGGGTAGCTTCAGGTGTGTGATGGCAATCGGAGCAGGGATAGACCCTGGTAACTCAGGGCAGTGGGATTAAATCCTGCAGATGCAACTGCCCTTTCTCAGTTGTGAATATGAGACTTCCTTGCAGACACTGAGCTGCTTGCATCTTATCAAAAGCCAGGCATTACAAAGATTTAATCTAAACTGTTAAAAAGAAAAAAGCAGGTTGGTTGCCTGATACAAACCCTTCACAGATAATCTGCAAGATTTATACTTCTGCTTTACTTAAAAATCCACTTTGGACTTCCTTAACCTCATCAGTGATGTTAAACATCTGTTGATCTGCTTGATGTGAACCTGCATCACTCCTTGTCTCACTTCTCTGTGCATAAAATGAGGAGAGCAACACTTTTTTCCCTCCTTTTCTGTGTTTCCCATGTAAATAATAAATTCTGGGGAAAGCAGTTCTGTATCACTCAGTGCTTAGACAGCACCCATCTTGACAGAGCCCTTATGTTACCCAGGGGCTTCCAGGTCCAACCCCAAAACAGGTAATTGTAATTTCTGAACCAAGCAGAATATTTCCTTTGTATGACATTAGATTAGGTAATTAAAAGAACTCAGTGGTTTTACCACTCTACCGTGTATTAAGCAACTGCTTATTCTAGTTTCCTTGTTTCAGGTGGTTGTTCCGGTCTGTGGCAGTCCAGCTCACTGGAAACTTCTGTGCTTAAACCAGGAGGATGTTATAAATGGAGCTAATCTGTAAGTTTTCTGGAGGCTATTATGCCTCCTACAGGTTTGGCTGTTTGTTGTTTGTTGGTTTGTTTGGTTTTTATCCCTAAAGGAAACATGGCTCTGTATGTGTCTGTGTGTGAGGGAGAGAGAGAAAGAGCATTGCCTAGAGGGTTTCAGTTATCACACTGTCTAAATATCCCTTATTTTTAGTTGGAGTCTTCTGAATATGAGATCCCACTACAGGTAGGTGAAGTGACCTCTTCGGTTTTGAATCTGCTCCTCTCTGGCAGATGCAAGGCTGCAGCTTTGAACAGACACCCCCTCCTGCTCCATGCAAAGCTCTTTGAATTGCCCCTGATACACTTCTAAGGCTCCCTGGTTGTATGTGAGGCACTTTGAAGATGAATGCCCCAGCATAAGGAAAACATGAAACAAAACTTACTCCCTTATGTCAGAGTGTGCAGATTTCTCAAAGATCTTCAGTACAATGGTTGCTCTTTGGTGGGCGAGAGGAAATAGGCTGGTTCACCAGCTTGTAAAAGCAGAACAGAATTGCACAGGGCTATCCATTGGGTGGTAGGTCATGCAAAAGAAAGGCATTTGGGGGTCTCCACAATATTCAGGTCTTGCAAAACTTATTTCAAGTTGACTTCATTGGATCTTACTTGATGAAGACAAACTTGCTGTTAGAAATTATTCTTCTCCCTGATGTTTGCTATAGCTTCAAGTCAACAGATATGCCACGTCCTCTTGAGGGGGAATAGTTTTCTCTGTCTCCGTGAAAATCATCCCAGCCAAGCTCCTTAAGGTATATGTAGCCTTCATGATTTTCTAGTATAATTTGGATGTGTCTGGAGGCTGAAGGACCTGTGTGTCCTTAGGAATGGTAGGAAGTTTTCTCTGTCATATTCCAAAAATTTCTGTGACAACTTACATGAAGCTGCCTGTTAATGTGTTTTTAAACCTGATGGATCAGTTTTTCTGGCCAAGGTGAGAGGTCATCTATGGTCCAAAAGTTTCTATTACCATCAGATGAATGAACTCATTTTCTTGAGGGATTAATGGGCTTCTAATGTCAACCAAATGAACTGATGTCCCAGAAGAGACTTGGTGAAGAAACAGAGGGAAGAGGGATAGTAAAAGAGGTTTTCTCTAAAAAAAAAAAGAAACTGGTTAATAGAGATTGGTGATACTCTTCTCGCCTCTTTTGGATGACTATTACAATGCAGATGTGTGAACTCCCTGTAAAGTAAATGAGTTTTACTTTACTGCTGAGTAGAAGCAGAACCCTCTGGGCCACAATTCTTATATGATAGATCCCTCTTCCTTCCAATCAATTAATTCCATCCTAAAAACATCTATTTCTCATCGTTGACTTTAAAGAGATTTTAGATGACTAGCTCAGATATAGCTGTCTATGCAGTAAATGATTAAACTTGGGTAGGATGAGCTGGCAGACTACATGGATTTCTTTTTCTTCCTTCATGCAAACCCTAAATCAAAAGCCATCTCATCAGAGTATTATGAAATACAGTCTTCAGAGGGATAGTCTTCTACTTCCATGTTCTGGCATCTGAAGGGAGGAGGGAGACTCCCGTCACTTTAGAGAGAGGTAAAGATTTCATCTCCCTCTAGAAATCATGGCTATAATGGAAAATTCAGACATTTATGAGATTTGCTTAGCCAAGGCACAGCTGAGCATGTGGATATTTGTTTGTCCTTATAGTATTACAGCCAAAGCAGAATAAAAGACTATTTTTACTGTTTCTTTTTGTTCTTTCCCCTCTTCTTTATATTATGCTAATGGACCAACATGTAGCGG
>NDXB01000152.1:55009-85100 GCA_002631895.1 Agapornis roseicollis
GGGGGGGGGGAGGGGAGGAGAGATACAGTCTGTGTGACCTTATAAACTGAAAACCTTACCCTGTTGTTGCAAAATAGAATAAACTGCAGGTGTTTCTTAATGAGAAACCTCCTAAGGAAGCATTTACCAACTCACCAGAGGGGAATTCTCACAAAAACTCCATGTAAGTTGTGCCTAGTTTATGTTTGAATTTTAAGAACAGGTAAGGTTGCAAGTGATTTAAGGAAGTTTCTGCTATTTGGTGACTATATCCATTGGGTTTCAAAAGCTGGCAAACCTGACATGTACTATATTTTCTTTTAAATCTATATAAATTTCAAGAATGAGAGAGTAAAGCAAAGAATGACTTCTAATATTAAATTAGAAAGGGACTCACTGTGACACTGCCTGTATTTGTTTCCTCTAAATGCTAGTTTCTTGACATAATGGGTAAAGTATCAAATTATTATTTAAGCATACAAATAAAGCGAGCGCCTCTTTCCCTATCTGTAAGTAATGTTTTTCTAACAGATGATAGTCATGGCTGTATTTTTTCCTAATTGAATCTGCATATCTTTTCCTCTGATAGTCCAGTGGCAAATATTGATAGTTGCAATAATTGCCTCTTATTGGTATTTTTGTTTTCTCTGGGATGCTTCAACTTTTTGCAGTAAATACTTTCCAAGTTTTACTACATCTATAGTCCAGTACTTAAAGAAGTTGATGATTCTGGTGGGACTGTAGGTCTGTGAACAAGACTCAGCATTTTGATTTGTTGTGGAGATCATGTATTGGTATCTCTCCTTTTATCTTTTCTGGTAGAAATATATGCAGTTGTTACTGATTATATTTAGCAAGCAAACTAAATATTCCTCCTCTATCTGTTTTCTTCTATTTGCTCCTAGCTTGAAGGGTTAGTGGCACTCAATGGTGGATAAATGCAAGAAAATCTAATAATGGCCTTCTAATATACCCATTTATCTGGCATCATATTTTATTTTAACTCTTAATGCAACTGTACAATCATTGCTCTATTGCTGTAATTGGATTTTGAAGTATATTTGTACTATTTAACTACATATAGCATTTCCATAAGCTGATAAACTGTAATTAGTAATCTTATAATTTTTAGTGAAATCATATTTTACATCAACTGCTCATTTTTCTCTTCAAATTCTTCAACACATTTGCACCAATTTTGCTTTTTACACTGGAATTTCTGGCATAAATAATCATTAAGATTTTTTTTTTTTCCCCACTGTGAATGAGAACAGTTTAATCCAGCTTTTATTGAAGTCAATGATAATCTTTTCATTTACTTCAGTGGAAACTGGATCAAGCTAATAGGTTGCAAATTGCGTTCAAGGCAAAGTCACATCTTATCACAGAAATCATTGTGTAGCAAGGCACGGTGTACTGATGGAAGGTTCAAACCAGGCGATGGTTTCCAGATTTTCTTGCCAGATAATGTGTAGATTCTCATACCCAATTTTATTTGGTTTTAGCTCATAAATTCTGGCACTTCAACAATTTTTAAAATATTCCTTTTCACCCGACTTTTCTGACAAAATAAGAAAGCCTCCAAGTTAAAGATTTTTACAAGAGTCTACCCAGAACTTTGCTTACCAGCCGCCACCACCTTACCTATTCGTTAAACTCAACAGCTTCAAATAGGGCCTTTTTTCAGTTAAAATAAAGTCTTAATTTTTAATTGCAAACAAACAAACATTCGATTTTTATTTTGTTACCAGCTCTCTGTTGTGTTCTTTGTGTCGGTTTGTTAATATAACTGGCCTTCTTGCTGCTGAATATTAAAATCTGCAAGCGCTTCCATCTGAAAGTGGATTTCTAGCAAGTTACATTCCCAAGTAGGCACAGATTTAGGATGTTCACTTTTCCCAACATTTTAATTTTGCAACTGTGGGTTGCTAACTATATATATATCTATATAGATATAGATATGCATGTATATTAAAGTATTGCAACTTGCTTGTTAAGTAGCTATTTTTCTCTTCTGCACTGCTCCCATTCTGCTGATTAGAGGTTTGTTGCTTTGGTAATGTGTATCTCTCCTTCAGGCAGTTAATGATTATAGACAACTGTAACCTGTAATTTTGGGAGAAGGTTATTGAGAAGGTGATATCACAACAACTGTAATTGCTTCTGTAGCTTAGAGATGTCCTTAGCCTTCGCTGGGCAGGTATCAGGTCCTGACTTTAGACTGGAAGTGGGGCTGGTGTCCAGGATTAAAACCACTTTCCAGTCTTATTTATTCCCTGATCATGCCAGTTTGTATGGTTAGAAAAGATGTTGTGAAAGATGGTGAACTGCTATTTAATTCTTATTAAAATATCAGTGCAAATAGTGCCTATTCCATTCTGCACAAAAGATGGCCTTTGTAGGTTTGAGAATGGAGCCCCCTGGATCTCCAAGGAGAGATGCTTATTTGGTGGAGGGGTGGCCCATAACTCCTGGCATGGTTTTAAAACCTCAGCAGTTTGTGAGCTAGAGCATCTTCAGTATCAGATTTGAGGATAACAACCATTAGGTTGTCCAGCCTTTTGACTGAAAAGAGATCAGTCGAACAAGCTGTACTCCTCCAGCATGGAGAAGAGTTGTTTATGAGCTTTAAATGGAAAAACCCCTTAACTTTAGTTATTTCATTACTAATCATTTTAAAGGAGCAGAGTGAGCACTCACAGACCTGAAATTCAATCCCTAAATACTGCAGTTATTTGCCTATTGTATGTAGGAGCCTTGCCACTAGCACTAATGGGAGGCATGTTGCCATGTCAAGGGGATGCTCCTCATCATAGGTTGGATTTTTCCAGTGGATGCTTATGAGCAATTTGTACTGAAATTTTGTCAAAAAATGACTAGTGTTTTGCCATTTTAAAACCATGGAAACATCACAATGTTCTTTTAGAAATGACTCCATGAATTAATTGCAATTACTTATTAATGAAACAAATATTCAGCTGTCACTTGAACTAAACTACACGATATGCTTAATGATTATTTTTTGAGAAAACACTTTTGTGTTCGTTTGATCTGCCTAGTGTTAACAGCAGTAGAAAAAGAGGAAAGCATTTGGTGTCGGAATGGAAACTTGAAACTGGCAAAAGGAAGGAGAGGAAAGACATCAGCCAGTAACTGCAGAATAGGTGAAAAGACTAAAGAAATAGCAGATCTGTAACAATTATGTTGGGAAGCTGCTCCTGCAGGCAGCCCTAGTTAGGTAATGAGGATAAAATATGGTGACACAGGTGGGGAAATATGACAGCAAAGGTTTTCCCAGTAATATTATTCAGCTGCATTCTATGTCCCTAAAATGAGCATGAAGAATTTGCCTCATATGGGTTGAGTAAATGTTTGCAAATTGCAGAAAGATTTTCAAATGAATTTGAAATATCATCTGCAGTTCTGCAAAGGATAATAAAAATAAATGCTGCTAATTAGGGAACGCATTCCTCATGGCTGTGGCATTAGTCTGGAACAGCAGCACCAAGCTTCCCTGCCCAGACCTTCTACATCACACCTGGACCAGGTGAAGAGTGGTGAGCTTCATGTGTGACTGTGGTACACCCAGCAGGGATTTTTCCACAGGCAGCTTGCTGAAGCCATGCATTTTTTCTATGTGCTCTCCATTGCAAGGGGCAGATATAAATAGGTAACGAAGTCTTTGCACTCTTTGCTGTGCTACTGATGTTGTTTACGAGAGCAGGAACATGGGGCCATACAAGAGCGAGGCAGATACACCTGCATTTTGAACACATGTCAGATGTCCTTCTTCTGGTGCTGCTAAATTATTTACCACTCAGCAAGCGTTTTCCTGTGTGAGATATTTAAAGGAGGGAATCTGAGGTGAAACCCCATCCATTTACCCAGAGCTGACACTGGAATATTCATTATCACATTAAATCTAACTGCAGTAAAGTGAAGGCTTCCATTGATTATGTGCTTGCATAAAAAGACTTCTTTGGTGGCAAGCTGTGTGCCAGAAATCTGAATATAAAATCTAGTAAGTGGAAACCATTCTCTTTATGGTAAATTTGCCTTCTTGGAAGTTATGAGACTTGGCAGGTTTAAATGATGCTTTAAATCTGCGGCGGATTATATGATTTTTCTAACCGGCCACAAGCAATACTAGATGAGCACACATCACACATGCCCAGTCCCAGCCACAGGCATGAGTCAGGATCTCCCATGCAAAGACAAACTAAATGCAGATTTGGTACCCAGAGAGCGGTACATATTTATCTCAGTATCACGTCAGTCGTGTAGGGTTGGTACAGAGATCTCTTCTGGAGTGCTGAGGCAGAGCGAGAAGCACAGCTTGGAGGGGTGTTTGAGGAGCTCTCCAGATTTATGACTATGGAAAAGTTCAGTAAAATGTGTGGGATTGACCTGAAAAAAGACAAGAGGTATTTCTTCCCTCTCTTCATCCCTCCCTCTTTCCCTCCTTTGCTATTGTCCCTCTCCACCATGGATCCTGTTGAACTTAAAGGCTGAATTAAGGCTTCTTGTCTGGAAGGCAAAGAAAATAATAGAAATGATGACATAAAACACTTGGAAAGGCCACCTTTAGGTGGAAACGGGAGGGCTGGTTGTTCTAGTCCACCTAGGTCCGTAAATGAGCTTCAAAGAAAAATGGCATTGCGAGGGCTGGGTTTGGTGGAGGTGGGCTTGTACAGAAATGTGGGAATAAAACCTATTTCTGTTCATGCTAGGAATGATGATTCACTCAAAATTAGTGATTTGGTGGAATACACAAGTGATTATATCAACACAAATAAATTAAAAAAAGAGAAAGTCAAGGTCCTTCATCCCATAAGCCTCACAGCAGACTTTCTACTGGCAAAGGCACGTGGAAAACAAGCATGATCAGAAGCCAGTCTTGCCCAGTCAAAAATGGCAATAGATAAAGCTTGATTTGGGCTGTGTTTGGAATGAAATCATAATCTTCCAGAAAATCATTGGCTTTTTTTTTCTTAGAATGATGGAGATTGTGGCACAGACTTCTCTTTATGCCTCCCTTTTTCATCTTTAGTTGGAAATGCAGTTAGGGAGTGCGAATAAAACATAAACATATATTAGATACAAAAATGCCAAGCACCTTCAGCTTTCACTGATGCTTGCAGAGAGCACAGAAACAGTGACCTGTAACTATAATTGAGAAGCAAAAAAAATTATCTATGTTTAATCAACATTTAAAGGAGGAATTACATGTGCCACAAATCCCCTTTTATATCGCACTTAAAATCCCCTTACTTACCCTTTAGTTTCCATGTTTTTTCTTATCTTCAGTGTCACTTAAACAGGATTTGCTCCCTCATTGCCTATCTGCTCTTCCTTTCTAGTGCCACATTAATGCCAGAACACCATCCCAATAGCTTCTTTCTACCACACTTTGATGTCAGGCACCCAGGGATTTGGAATTTTTTCATTCAGGTTCAAACAGGAAAAAAAATACCTGGTTTGTGGAAGTGACAGATACCATTTTCAAAAGTAAATGTCCCAAGCTGCAGCAGGGGAATAGCGGGAGGCAAGCGTAACTCTTGTTTGGCTCCTGCTCACATTGAGTGGTGGTCATAGGGGAGCAGCAACACATAGGAGCTGATGGCCAAGATCTGCCATGCAATGCTTCTCCTTGCCCTGGGGAAAGGATGCAGCCAGTGCTCTCTGCATAATGTCTAGGCTA
This sequence comes from Agapornis roseicollis, assembly GCA_002631895.1. Lineage (NCBI taxonomy): Eukaryota > Metazoa > Chordata > Aves > Psittaciformes > Psittacidae > Agapornis > Agapornis roseicollis. The sequence goes on from NDXB01000152.1 coordinate 60,690, forward strand.
GCAGGAGGGCCATCCTTGGAGGATATTGAAAGTATTAATCAATGAGTGGAGAGGGCAAGGCTATGTTCTCCACATGCACTTTGTTCGTGTGGGTTGCCCAGAATTAGAGGTCTCATTTTGACAGTCTTTGTTTTATTAATCATAAAAGTACTGAATTAGTAATCTTTGTATATACCTCTGTCCTATTTTCAGAGTTAAGAAGGACTCTATGTATTGTATCTTGTTTAGGAGCATCACGGTGTGGGTAAGTCTCCTTGAAAGGGGAGCATATTTTTCTTTCAGTGTTGACAGGAACTCTCCCCAAACAGTTACGTGCTGCCTTCTGCACTAACAAACTCAAAAAATAAAATCCATTCCAATTTATCATGTAACTGTGAGTTAGTCCTTGGGTCACTGATCGGCAGAGGTCTGTGAGTACAGCTGGGGATATTACCCTCCCTCTCTCACATCACTATCTTTGCTGGGCATTAAGCTGTCATGATAATTTATTAGATATTGTATTTTTAAAGATATTCAGTGTCTGCAGTGGTCAATATTTAAATCTCTGTTCTTGATTTATTTTTTAATTGAGCATATTTTTTTTTCTTTTTCATTTTTACGAAAAAGTGCCCAAAGTGCAGTTAATCCAAATTCTGAGGAATTTGTGCCAGCAGAAGTCAGTCTTGCTATTTTCAAAGAGTATTTGCATGAGATCTCATGAAGCAGAGTGCAGAGTATCCTTGTTACTGCAATCTGGAAGGTCTTCTGTATCGCAGTGCTGAAGGTCACAAGCTCGTAAGTTGTTTATTCATGCTCAGTGCTGTAATGGCAAAATACATCAGAAATTGGATCTGCCAAAGCAGTGCCAGGAGCTCACCCCTCAGCAGGACTTTGCCCTTCCCCTCCTGGAGGAAGACTCTTGTCTTACTTCAATCTGGTGTTGTGTGAACTGTTTTTGGTGGGAGCTAACTAAAAGGAGGTGAGTACTACTGGAGTTCAAGCAAGGGGAGGTGGGGTGTGCACAGGGGGAAGCAGGGGACAAGACAGGGATGTGCCTGGGACAGAGTCTTTAAGGACAAGTTTAGAAAGAAATCATAGAATGGTTAGGGTTGGAAATGGTTATTTGGAGGAATATTAAAGAAGTCATCTTCAAAACACAGATGTGACAGTGAGAGGGAAGATACAAGCGAAAGGCTAGGAAGAAGGCAGAAGCGGGTGGAGGAAGCAGGGGCTGTTGCTGAGGCTGACAGCTTGAACAATAAAGAGGAGAGGGCTTGTTCGGCTTTGAGCTGGCTAATGAATATGTGATGATGACAGAAATGCATGCGGTGATTGCAGGGGAAGAGGCTTCAAGAGGAAACATGGGGCAGATGTCTGAAGCAGATGAGAAGCCATCACAAGGTTGCTCATGTGACCAATAGAGATGAAGAGGTTAGAAAAAGAGGGGTGGCTTTAGCAGTGGAAACAGGATTTGGGAAGATAATGGAAAATTAAGACTGGTATGAGCTGGATGGAAAGTGTTCTTTTTGTTATTTATTATTCACTAAAGACTGTCTTGTTCTGAATTTTATAAGTAGCTTTTGTCAGAAAAGTAGAAAGCAAGTTTTAAATGTTAATTTTTAATTCTACTTTATTGTAGCAAAAACTGTTGGTTCTGGTTTACTAATATCCTGTAAGTTAAACATAGTGAGGACATTCAGTGTGATAAAGATGATTAACCATTGAAATTTGGTTCCACTCTGAACACATAATGAAGAAATGGATGGCAATTGGTACATTGCTGTATTAGAAACACTACTAAAGGTAGTAATAATAGTTCTTTATTTGTTATGGCTAATTTTAGAAGAAAAGAGTTCACTTTTGGCCCAAAGTGGTAGATACAAGCATTGAAGGAGGGGAAAATCCTTTCAGCCAAGTAGACATTTCAGCTGTGATCTGTGAAAGGAATTTGAACTAAATAATGAGACAAATTCAGAAAGATAAAAATTATTTCAGTTTGGTAGCTCTTCCCTGGGTCTGCAGTTTGGCAGCTGTCAACATCTCAAAATATCATCTCACCCAAACTGTTGAAAGAAAGAAACCCTTTGATTTTTCCCTCGAGACTCCCAAGCTGAAAATGGGCTCTTTGTAGTCTCAGCCTCATTTCAGACTTTTTTTTTTAAACATTCTTGCTGGCAGAAACAACTAATTCATCCATAGAGTCTCTGTTAATTAAATAAGTTTTATTGTTTTAACTTGCCTTTTAAACTGAAAAAGAAAGTAAATCTCTAACATTTTCTTCTTTATTAGGAATCTTAAGGGACTAAGCATCACATTTCTTGCATCATTAATAATGCTAATTAGTTTTTGTTTGGGTATCATATAAGCTTATAGTTAGAAGTAAATATTTAATGCACAGATCTGGGAAATCAAATCATGTATAACAGAAATTTTATAGTTACTAAAAGTCAATGTAAGAAATATGGGAGGCACTAAGGTTTCTGTTTATTTAACCTTCTTTGCTCTTACTTTTCTTTCAGTAGAACTCTGTAACTTGTCATTAAAAGCTGTTATATTCCTGCAGTATCTGTTTTTACTATCTTTACAGTAGCCACAGTGTTCAGCATTTAATCCTATTTTAAAGTAAAGGTTAAACATATATAGCGTGCTTAGGGCTATAAGGATTATATTTTTCCTCCTTATTGGTAGGAAAACCAGGTGATTATTTACAATCGTATCTAAAATTTGTTGACTTTGCAGCATTTTTTTTTAGTTTGCTTAATGAAGCAATAGTCAGATAGCCAAATAAGATTAAACTTCACTTGGGGCCTCTATATTGTGCACAGTAATGCCTCTTGGGGGTAAAATACTTTGACTTTTTCACTTGTTAGAACAGAGGCAGACTGCAGCTTCTGTATATATCCTAGAGTAGGCTTTTCTGCCCTCTGTTTTTACACATCCTTCTTGGAAGTATTGTACCTCTATCTATGTAAAATGCGTGTAGGAATGATACAATTGAAGACAAATTACAGACGTTTCACCAAGACATCTGTGCTTTCTGTAGTGGCTCTTTTTGTTGTGTGTGCTGGACGACAAAAAATAGTAAGTATCCTGTTATTTTGTGCATGAAATCTGATAGTGAAAAAGACACCAGAGAGAATTCTTCACTGATAAAAATTTAAATAGACCCATTTATCAATATGACAGAGATTTGACCTGAAAGTTAAAGTGTTTGAAAGTTAAGTGGGGTTGTGTAAAGAAAGTTGAGGCTGTGCAACAAATAGACTGTAGGTTTTGTAAGTTATTAAATCAAAATAAAAGGTATTGACAAAACAATAAATTGCCTGTATCACCCCATCTAATAGCTTCTTGGAGCACTAAATACATTCTCCACACTAAAGATGTGTGAAGCCTTTCCCTTTCTCATACTTTTGTTCTTCTACTCAAAAACATTCATGCTGTGGTTGGTTTTATAACTGACTTGGCACCAAATTGTGCCTGTTAATGCTTTGCCAGAGAGCTTGCTTGGAGCAGCATCGTGGGGAGCAGGAATGCTGGTGTTGCTCTGCTGTCAATGGGATTATTGAACTTTGCAGGTGGGGTCTGAATCACTCTCTTGGGAATTAAAAAAAAAATAGGATTAATAGCATTAATATCTTTAGTGGGAGAAGAGAGAGCACAGTGCAGAGAATTTTGCTCTTCTTGGGAGTCCTCAGCACCATTTCCATGCTGATACCTATGGAATTTTGAGGGGGATCAGAACCTGGCAATCCACTTGAACATGGATGCTTTCGGGAGCAAGGAGCCGTGTGGCATTTAGTGCCACCTGCTTTATGATGGCACATAAACCCTTCGCAGTGACAGTCCTCCTTGGAGAGGGGCTGGGTTTGCTCATGGAGGGCAGAGGCTAATGGCTGCAGGACCCACTGGGACTGGGAGGGTGGAGGGCGGGTGGGGAGCAGCTCTTCACCCCCAGATTAATTAGCTGGGACCTGCTTTTTCGTCCAGCTCCTCTGACTCCACAGGGTTGGAGGGGCATAGCCCCTACCTACAGCTTCCCCACTGAGGAGAGAATGAGGCTGGCGCTCTTTGGCTTGAAAACTACACAGATTTGAGACTATTTCCCCTCCTGCAGTTTTTTTCCATGGAGAGGAGCATAGAAGACATTACTATTTATAGTGCACAGTACGTGTACACAGCATGACATCCAGCAGCTTTTCAAGCAAACATCCTACCAGTTTGGAGGGGGGAGGTTTTCCATCTCACTGCCCCTGAGATGCCCTGTTCCCTTTCCTGGGGAGGTAGGAGATCACTGCAGGGGTAGCACCTATCTCCCTTTGGCTATAGTTTTCTTTTGCATCTTTTTGGGTTAAGATACTTGTGCCACCTCCCACCCCCAGCTGTGGAGCTGATCATGAGGCTTAAAGTCAGAGCAAGTTTTCAGAGCAAACAACATGAGTTTTAAGTAGAGGGAGAAGGACCCAGAGTCATGAAGGTACAGGGGGTTGTAGAGCATCTGCAGAGTCTGGTTTGGATGGACCGCTTGTATGTGTATGTAGAAATGAAAGTGAAAAAGTGTATTGGTTTAACTAAAGGTTTGGGGAGCTTTCAAGGAGACAAGGGCCAGCAGTGGTAACCCATTTTTCTCATTGCCCGCTCCCTGCCTGACCCCTGGATTGCATGGCTTCTCTTTGCATTTGTGTATGGGTCTGGGAAATGAGAAGTCCATCTAAGCTCGATTCTCAATACAGAAAAGATATCTGACAATGGCAATAAAAATAACAGTAAGCAGTTGGAAAGGCCCAGCTCAAATCGTGCTCTGTCAACAGCTTTGCAATCTGTATAAATATGAGTGGAAAGACAAACAACTCTGATTTCTCTTTAAGAATGTGAGTATCCATTGTCGTAGATTTAAATTAGGATGTTTTACTTGTACTGTATGTAAATTCCTTCTTGGCAAATAACCCATGTCCACTAATGTATGTGTATTTTGGGTCTCTATAGTTTTGGTCTCTGTGAAATACAATGAAATTTGATAGCACACAAAAATACTTGCATGGAATGTCAATTTTTTTGTGTGTGCTTCTCACATATCCATAGAAGAGTTTACACATTTCTAATTACTCATTCAAAAAGAGACTTTACAGCACTTTTAAAAGAGAGCCAATTTTTTCCCTACTGTGTTCTGTTTTTACAGCTTGTGGAAAGCTTATTTAACGAAAGTTTAAGTAATCAGCGAAAGTCATTTCTGAGAAAAGACTGACAGATATGAAGCCTCTTTTCACACTTCATAAGAGGTGGAGAGAGTAGCCATAAAAATGATAGCTGAATAGTACTCTGTTTAGCTTAAGTTATAGGATTCTTAGTGTTTCAGGTGTATGATAGATTTTGAGGAGGTTAAGTGTTTTAAATAGTTATATATGTCTTGTGTAGCTGAGCTGCATGTGATACTAATAGCAACCTAGCCCTCGAAACCCAGCAACCTGCACACTCCCATGGGGTTGATGTTGCACTAAAAATATGTGTTTGCAGCTGACTTTGCTTCATGATATATTAATAAAATATGAATTACAGAGGCTCATGTCTGGCTATGAAAGTATGAATTCGTGGGCTATGGAAATGAACAGAAAGGTTATGTTCATAAGAAGGGAGTCAATAGGGAGGTCAGCACCATCAGCATCTCTCTCACAGCTCTTGCAGACCAGGGATACACAAGTTTAATGGTATGAGAGACCTGGCTACAGAGCAGTTGAGAATAAATGACTTCTTCTGTGGCCATGACCAATTATGTGTTAAAAAAGCTGAATAAAAGAGGAAGAATTTGGCTGTATTATGAGATTGAGAAATCAGAAGTCTCTATTTCAGCTCATATAAATGGACATACCTTTTAGAGATAGTAATAAACATTTGAGTGTAATCTTTCTAAATATTATGAGATGCTCAGGTGTTACAGCAATGAGTATCACATACAAATGCTTGCGGCAACATATTAATAATCAAACAAAAGCAATTCCTAAAGACTTTTCAATGTTACACTCTCTGTACCATCCTTAAAACCCACCTTATTGTTGTAGGGCTTTAGATGTAACTGTTTACCCAGGAACAAACAACAGAAAGATTTTCATCGTTCTTTAAAAATAACATAAATTGTGTGACCTGGAGTCTAGTTCCACTGCAGTTACTGCGAGGTTTGCCATTGGTTTCAGTAGAACAAGAACCAAACCAGGGAGATATCCTTTGTCCTCATTGTGGCACCCATGGTATAACATTGACATAATGAAAGTGGCTCACCATACAGCTCACTTCAGTATTTGGTTTAAATATGCACAGTGTAATGTTTATTTTTATTTAATTCACTTTTATGTGAGCCTAATAGAGCCAGACTCATAAAGCTCACTCTTGCACCAGACTAAAGCAGCGTCTTTGTAGCATTTACAGGTTGTCCATAAATCATGGTGGCACTTTTTTGCTGTCCACAAGCTGGTTTTCATGCTAAAGGTTGCAATCACTAAGATGCACAATATTATCTCAGGCCTAGTTTTAGTCCTAGAGAAATTCTGTTGTGGTGCTTTTGTACTCCTGGCATTTGTGGAAATTGTGGGTGTATAGCAATGCTGTTTGAAATACACACGGTATTTGACACACACGGTACCATTAGCTTTGGTTGTATTAACAAGCACTGTAACTAAATATACAGGAAATTCTTTGTATTTCTGCAATGCAAGAAAAGTACTTCTCATCCCAGCCTGCAAATTCCCAGTGTTTACCTCCGACACTTATTTCAACCCAGTTTAATGTTTTCTGCATGTCAAACACTTAGACTTCAGGTAAGAATCTCAGTTACAGGAGATTCAGATACAGGATTTATTAGACCCTACAGGTTTTAGCTTTGGTTGTTAATACCAGCAATTCCCAAATCCTATTCAGTTGACTCTGAAAACTGTGTTCGGGAGGCATTCAGTGATCCTGCATTCAAATGGTTAATTTGTGCTATGTTCTGTTAAAGAAAAGGAAAACTGTCACCCTGTCATTTTAGAGTCTGACACTAAGCTTGTCAAAAGAGACAGCTGTTAAACTGAATTACTGTTGACATGCAGAGAAACGGGCCTTGCCAGATGTAAAGGACATCTGCGGCAATGAAGTGGTACAGGGTGGCTTTTAAAATGTGGTCATACTGGTATTTGAATAGAGAGTCTATGACATTAAAACGTGGCCTTGAGTCAGACAGTTTAAGGCAGCGAACCAGAGCCAATGAGAAGCACAAAGAAGTGCTGATCTGTTGCTGTACCCATAACTTATGCATGAATATGAAAACAGTGCAGTGTCAAAGCTATTAAGCTCCAATCTTGTATCCAGGAGGATGTGGGTTTAAAACACAGTGGGAAATATTTTGTATTTCTGGGTCCTTGAACGTGCGGGTAGGTAAGGTGTAAATTCATAAGGTGGATTATGTAGGGAATGAATAGAAATAAGGCTTCTTGTCTTCAGTTAACAACTGCTCAGACAAGAATTGCAAAGGGCATTAGCTTAGGAAGTGAGTGCTGGATGTGCCTCACCGGTGTCTCCTATCAGGATGCTGGCATGCGGAGCACATGGATGGGTGCTGGGAAGTTGTCCTTCAGAGAGGGGAGCAAATAAAAATGAGAAGAGCTGCACGGAGAAGCCTGTAGAATTTTGTATCCTAATGTGATTTTCATTTAAAAAAGTCAGGGTATAAAATTCATTTTGTGAAAAAATGTAAATATCATGAATATTTTATAATTTAGCGATTGAACCAAGGGTAGGGAATTCTGCACATTCTATGAGTGTGTAAGCCTTTGATTTGCATGTTTTTAGGGTAGGAATGGAGCTGCTTTGGAAAAAAAAAAGCATCAGTTAAACATTTTGTTAAATGTATGAAAAATGAAATGTTATGAGATGAAGCATGTATTCATTATGAAACAAAATTGATGTTTGAAGCTAAAAACAAAATATTCAGGCCAAACAGAATTCTGAATATGTTAGCAGATCACATCTTGATTTATTTGTATGCTTAGTGGTGGCGGAAACCAAAGAGTTTGCCATCTGTGGGGAAGAAGGCAAATGCTATTTCTAAATCACATAGGCTAACCTGCTTGTTTCTGCAGGAAAGTAACCGCAACAACAGCAATTTGCTCTAAGCAGGCAAAATGCTGGAAGAGGTGTGTGCAAGAGGTGTTTTCTCCTCAGGAAGAAGAAAGTTTGCTTTCCAAGCACCTGGGTTTCTCTATGCAGAATGGCTAATGTCAGTTTAGGTGGACTTCTTTCCTTACACTTCCTCTAAGGTGATGGAAAGACCAGGGCTCATTTAGGTCTTGAGATGATATGAACTGATGCCCTGCATTGCTCCAAGGGTATCCCTTTACCACAGAGAGCATTTAGCATCCTGTGCTGGCCAAAATGCATTGCTACCTGCTGCCCACCACTGCAATGCAAAGAGGTGGATGCTCTGTGCCCGTGGTCCAGCTGAACAGCATCTGGATTGCTGAAGAGAAATGCATGGTAGTAGGTGATTTATACATGGCAATGTGTGATTTATGGAGCTGACTCCAATGTGTGTGTGTGTTGGGGTGTGTGTGTGTGTTCTGCAGGTTAATGCTGCTGCCAAATCTGACCAAAGGGCCACCTATACATGTAACCAGCAGTGCTCTCACTGGTCCATATGGCCATGGATGGCTGGGCCACCACAGGAGATGGCTTTACAAGTACAAATACCTGTGATCTAACACAGCCCATCCTGAATCGCATTTATCAACAGCTGCCAGAGGTCTACTGTGCATGAGGGAGGTAGTAAGTAGTGTCAGTGTTTAACCACTGTGGTACGGGCAGCAAACAGAGTTGATGTGTTGTGCAGTCTTCAGGAGTTAATGACTCGTGCTTTGTCCCAGACTTTGCTGGGAGGCTTTCAGGAGGAGCAGTGAGGATGACTGTGCTCCTGTGAGGTCAGAGCACACTGGTACCTTTGGAGTTCCTGATGCTTTGAGAGTTGGTTCCTCAACAATAACTTTTATACCGGGACCACAGATTCTTTACAGCAGCTCATTTCTTGCCCTGTGTGTTGTAGGACCTCAGTGGCAAACACAGGAAAGGAATAGTAAAAAAAGAAAATTTAGTTAAAAAGATTTTGACTGTATTTTAGCTTGTGGATGGCAGGAGAGCTGGTAGGTGCCAAGCAGGATCACAGTATCATATAGGTGTGCTATGGGGACGGCTGGAAGCTGCTAGAGCTTCCAGTCTGGTCAGGTAAGGGCAAGACAGACCTAGGAGGAAATTACAGTGATTTTCTGCCTTCCTCCTCTGCTGCTATGTGTACTGTTATCTGTGCTGACCCAGCAACACCAGTGCTGAAGCCTCTGTACTGGTTCAAAACCAGCCTTGTGTCTGTGCTAGAATGGGGCTAGGGTGTCATCCACCCTGCCAATTTTATGGGGCTTACCTGGGCAAAACACCAAATGCCTCTTTAGAAGGATGATGTTGTATGCTGCAAGAAAAAGGGCTGAAATCTCAGTATCCACTCTTCGCTGATTAGGTAGTGCTGCAGCTCAGTGTCACAGGTTTTACCCAGTGCAGACTCACCTATTTACATATGTTTAACTATGATGTAATTATTAACTTTTTACAAACAAGCACAAGGAACATTAAAATAAACAGGAACGAGCTTATTATTACATATTATTATTATTATTATTTATGTAATAGCTCTTACAATATCATTGCTTGCTTATTAAAGCTTACCATGAAAAATCCCTTTCTTCTAATCTAAACCCTTTCATACAGCTTCTGATTTTGATTGACACCAAAATAAAATAACTAACCTATAAATTATAATGTATGATTTAAGTGATGTAGAAATGCGCTATCTGTAAAGCATTGCAAGGATCATCATTGTGCAACACACAATTTTAAGAAAATAGAAAGTATTTTGCCAAGATAATCATAAGGCAGAATGCAGCTCTTTTGTGAAGATTCTCACCGCATGCTTATATTAATTGTAATAATTAAAGAGACCTGGAAATAATCCCTATGTCAATAGCCATTTGAACTTCATCAGTCCCAGGTCAAGAAGGAAAATCTATGCATTCTTCTCAGAAAAGCACCCTAATTTTGTGAGCTGTCAAAGAAGCCAATCTCTGTCATTGAAGTCACCTCAGAATTCATGTTTGCAAAGATGCTCTCACTCACCTGTTTGTTGATGTTGGAAAGGTATCTTTCTTTCTCATTTTATTCAAGCCAAGAAATGAAACTTTCTGCATTTCCCGTGTTCACTGGGAGATGCTCTCTGCCTGCATCTCTGCCTGACACAGCGAGCAGGGCTGTTACTCCAGCTGATGAAACCCCCAAGCTTTCATTCCCCATTTCAGTATTGCAGACAGCATGGGAACTAGGTCATTGACAAACAGAAAATAATACACAATGGCTTACTATAATCCATCCATTTGTTTGGGAAAACAGGGATCTCCAGGGAGGGAAAGGACTCCTTGCTATGTTTAAATACTGTATCTCAAATAGGGGGTTCTAATTCAACCTCTCAATAGCCTGGTAACTGTTCATTACTGTAAGAAGGAACTGACATAGATACAAGTTATTCTACTAGTGCTCAGACTGGTTGGTAAGGCCATTTTATAGTACCAGTGCTCGGTGAATGCCATTAATGTGCTTTAAATTTGATTGTGCAAGTCCCATTGTGGAAGATGTGGCTCTTGCCCCTGAAGGTTTGCAGTGTAAAATGAGTTAATAGCACATTCCAGGTTAGATCTGAGCGTATATTATGACTAATTTATTTCTTGAATTTAGCATTTCCCTCTGCTTAGACTCTGATTTCTATGAATATTTTCCTCTATAAAGGTATCTTTTTTTCTTCTTCTTCTTTCTCTGCAGTGTGAATAGAAGAATCTGTATTTGCAAACTGAGGTGGTTGTTACCTTTCCTTGCTTGGATGTTCATGGCATGTTCCTGGCAAACATCTAAAACTCAGTTTCCAAAGTTGTAGACAGCAAAGGGCATGTCTTGCAGGGACAAAATGAGACCGATGCAAATAAATATCCTCACAGAATGATGAGAACCCTTCTCAATGTTAAAAGCCAGCAAAGGAACCAAGATATGTACATATGCTGTAGCTCCATATGCAGTCAAAATATGAGGCAACATTTAGTCTAGATTTGTACAGTTTAACACTAAGGAGAATTTGGGATCTTCATGAACTATAACCCTGGCATCTCCTAAATATTTTTAATGGTGCAAAATCTTCTGTGATCCAGGCTAGTTCACAGCACCGAGCAGTCTCAAGGTAATGTCATGAGGAATTATACTGTTTCTTTGGGGTAGTTTCCCCCTGTGTGTAACTCTGGAAGCTAGCTGCAAGCTTACTCTTTGCTGACTGTTTGGTGAATGACTTTCTACATAAACATACTGATATGTACAAAGCTGAAGAAGAAAGAGAGATGTATCAAGGAGAAAGGTAGATCCTTTTCCATCCTTGTTTGCATTGAGCATGTTTCTGTTTCAATGTCTTTTTCATTAGAATTCAATCTTTTTGGAAGCACTGTGAAAAGCCAGGTAATATCTTTAGACCTAGCTCATGCCCATAGAATAATTTTAAGATTAATTTCATGGGTACAACCAGCTTCTCCAAATATCATCTTTTTCTCTTTTTAACCATAAATGGACATATTCAACTTCTACTGCTTTGTTTCCTTTTTAAAGATGCTCTTTATTACGCTGAACTGTGTGACCATGCACTAAACAGAGGTTTTTGTTACATGGAAAAGTTATTTTTTGCATGTTCTTATGTAATTAGCTATCATCTCATTATATATACTAGAATATTATATGTTATTATTATATATTATTATAACGTATATTAAAATATTATACATTCTATTTTTCAACAGAGGAATAGATTCTTGGTTATATTTGCCTTTTCTATGTTTTTTTTCATGTTTTATGAAAGCTGTAGGTATAGGTAAAGAGGAAAATGAGGAAAGAGGAGCACAGGTATTGGTAGTGCTCACTGAGTAGCTGATTTACAGAAATGCAGGTCCCCTAGGGCTGACTTGCAACCTATTGACCAACTCACTTTGCATTTTATTTATTTATCTGGCTACTTAACACATCTTAATGTTTCTCTTATATGAATTAATTTACCCTATAAAGCACTCCCTGCAATAATCAATGACTCATTACACTGAAAACCCAAAGGAAAGATTAATTGAATGAAAAGTGTGTAAGAGGAATGTTAAACTTCTGTATTTCTAGTGACCCAGATATTTAGAGCTTTCTTTATACTGAGTTCTCACAAGTTACAGCAGAGGTTTTTACCTTGAGCCACAGGGATTTCAGTTGGCTTTGAGTGTGGTGCTATTTCCCAGACGTCACCACAATCCAGTTCATTTATCATCGATATCCACAGGAAATAATAATCTGTTTATACATTAGATTTCTTTCAGCTCCACAAGATTCTTGTTATGAATTCTTTCCAGCTGCTTTTTTCATTCCCACAGAAGAATTGCATGTGAAGGGTTAGTGCTTACCCATCAGTTGCTCTAACAATTATTGACTGATAACTACCAGTAATTCCAACTCTCTGACAATCTTTGATAAGGATTTTGTGTAGTCATTTATGCTCTAAAATGTTGCCTCACTTATAAAAGTCTTGAACTTCAGGTTGGGTAGCTGACACAGCCACCTTTCCTGGATTCTTGAATAGAAAGAGGTTAGCAATATGGAACATGGAGCTTTTACAGCTACAGAAATGCCATGTGAAACTGAGTCAGCTCAAAACTCATGCCTTCTGCTCCATGGGAATGACTGCATCCCATTACCTTTGAAGAAGTGATACCTGCCAGTCAGCTTGGCAGACAGCAATCAAGGTGTCTTTTATCCTGACCAATGATTTTTGGAGAAAGTAAATGAAGCAAAACCATGAAGCAAGGCAATTAGAACAAGGTTTAAAAAAGGAGCCGTGGCTAAGCTCCTTTCCTTGACATTCTTTGCACTGCTGCTGTTGGCTTCACACTGTCTTTGAGTTCTGATTTTCTCCCCTGAATCACTGCTCGCCTCTGTTAATTTTCTTGCATCTGTTGTAGATTTATATTTTCTTTAAGATCAGTATATGCCTGCATTCATGCAGACTTGCACCGTAGCAGAACAGATGAGCTGCTTCCATTCTAGATTAGCAAGAGATCAAATGCAAGCCTGGGAGACTTCCCATCCTGGGAAGTGTCAAGCCACACACCCTGGCAATAATTACATTACCTTCAGAGTAATCTGGGGAAAAAGGCAAAATAAGAGATGAATGAGTCCTCTATTCAGTTTTAAGGCAGCAAGAATTTAAGGAAGTCAATTTGCTCAACATGCTAATTAATAGGTCCAAAGTCCTTCAAAGTCTAATAATACATAGGATGAATTCTTTAAAGTGCAGGTGGTCAACAGAAAGCTAGATGAATACATGATACTGCCTCTACTTTTGGTTGTCAGCTAAAAAATTGTATTAAATGCGGTGGCAACATATTGGAGATTTCTGTTACACTTTGTTATGAACTGCAAGTGGCTCTAATTTCTGTAGGAACATTATGCTGTGCCATAGCACAGGGAAGGCAGTACTGTAAGTGTTAAATGGGAAAAAAAGGTCTCAATCCCAAATGGATGAAACCTGAGATATAAATGCATGTCTTAAGCCCTAACTGTGATGTTTTAGGAAGAAAACAAACTGAATCTATTTGTTCTGTGACTCAAAAGCTGGATATTTTCTTTGCTCCTTTGTAACTTTATTGAAGTAAAATTATAGAAAGCCCTTGCCTTAATGTTTTGGCCCTATCTTTTCAGTGCTTCAGGGGACTGATATAGGTTACATAAGCTGGCTTTCAGTCTGGTTTGTCCTCCACCAGCCTTCTCAAATCAGCGGGACTCATAGATTATAGCAGTTTGAAAATCAGGCCCTAAATTCTGATATCAACAGAACATAAAAGAGCTTGAATTGTGCATATTTTGTATCCAACCTACACCATAGTCTTTGAAGACAATAACAAAAAAATAATATCAAATGGTGTCTTTATTTGGAGGTACTTTAATATCAGAGGAGATTTGCTTCCAGCTAAGTAAACATTTGTTACAGAACTAAAAATGTTTGATATGCTGTGTATCAGATAAACTTTGATAGTGCTCGGTAGCACAGTGCTGGTAATTTAAGAACTCACAGGATTTTCAGCAGTAAAAGATCCCAAATGAGTGCTAAACTCAGTGGGAAAATGCAATATGTAAATATGCAGCTAGAGGAGTGGAATAGGAGGGGAGCAGTTCTGCACTCAATTTTGGGAACCCCAAACCACTCTTGAAGAATTTTAGAGAGAAACAAAAGTGAAGAAGTTATATCTTGGGGCATAAAAGTATATAAATTATATAAAAAATTATATAAATGGTATGTAAATATACACTATATCTTAGGACATAAATTCATTTCAAAGAATTTTCATGTTGAATACAATGTTGAGCAAGAGCCCATCTGGAAATCCTCCAGTCATTGGAGACTCCTGCTGCCATTTGGCATAGGAGGAGATAATCTGGTTTGATAGAGAAATCAATCTCTAGCTACTGCATAGTCCCAAAGTATATTCTACAACACATAGCTGTGCACTGCAGTTGGAAGCAGTGGTCGCTGAATGTATCAAAAAGATGCAAAAAGGTCCAGGCAAACAAAGCATGGCCAGAGTTGATGAATAAACTGGTTTCATGTGGTGGAATGAAGAACCATTTGTAAAGAAGAGATGATGCCTAAGATGAAGGGTTGTCACATCCAGAGTCAGCCAGCCCTGGATGATTTCAGAGTAATTATGAAGTTGCATCTGGGAAGAGCTGGAGAGGAAACAGCAAAGCCACCAGAGAAAGGCAGCAGAGGAATTTGACAACAAACTCTATAGAGAAAGCGCAGTGTGTGAAGGAGGAAGATGCTTGGGCACCTGTTGTGACAGCTGTGACTAAGCATACAATGACCAGATCAGGGTGAATAATGAGAGAATCTGCTCATTTAAGAGTGTATATACAAAACCAGCAGGGACATGAAACTGTTTTGCTTTGTTTTACTGATGATGTGTTATTGGAGTCATGTCTCTGACTGTTTCCTAGAGTGGGTTCAAAACAATTACTTATATAACACAGGATATATTTAAGTCAGGGAAGAGTGGGGACGAGAGCTGTGTGTATCTCAATTCCTGGTGAAGAAACAAAATGAAATTACATTTTTCTGAATAGATTTATTGATTTCTGTTTTTCCAACACAGGAATATGCATCTCAAGGGCTGGATGCCCCTTGCAAAATTGAACTGTATAGTAATCGAAGAATGAGATTAAGCCCTGTATACATCTCTTACCAGTTGCTGGTCCACACCCCAGCCTGAACTACATAATTCTGGAAAGTAAACTCCTTACAAATAACATCAGCCCGTGTTGTCTCCAAAAGTTAGAGCCCATCACTGGCTGGCTCTAGCCTGGTCCGTGGTGAGTGGGGCTTGGCCAAGACAGACAGGCAATACTTGGTGCAGCCCCTGGTGTGCCACCTTCTTGTAATGCTCTGCTTTACAAGTAGTCAGACATCATGTGGATGAGCTTGTGGGTTAAAGAGCTTGATTGTGAAGTGGCAAATGCATGGCTCTAGCAAAACCTAATCCATACGTGAAAGAAAATTGCATTTGCTGCTCACTTACAGAGCAGAGCAACATCAAGGAAAACAAAAGGGAAAATAAACCTCAGCACAGCAGTTCTCTGGACTCCAAGAAATAGCGTGTTCCAATGCAACTGCCCACATTACAAGCCTGATTCACAAATAATGGCATTCTATGCTAGAATAACCACCACTAGTTTAATTTAAAATGAAACTCATATTGAGAAATTTTGAATACAAAGAAAAGATTTGTGGAATGTAAATACCTGGTGGGTGCAGCCAACCAGCACAAAATGTATTTAGATGGAGCTGGAGCTCAGGCCCTACTAGAGTGCACTGTGCTTACAGATCATCATGTGCAAGGAATAAATTACAGCAGGGTTTGTAAACTAATTTGGTGGAGGTATGAATTCTTTATCTATTAATCAATGTAGGGAAGCATGAAGCACCTATAAACCATTCATCTCACTTTAGCTTCTTGTTTAAATTTAATTGGAGTTGTTCTGGTTCGACTGGAAAAAAATGGAGGTACCTTTGAATAAAGAGGTTTTAGATGGAGTGTCCTGGATAGCACTTACTGCTGTAAGATCCTCAGGGCAAACAGTCAAGTAGTTTGGGCTTTTTGTCCAAAATGAACAGCTGTAAAAATTCCTTGCAGAGTAAGACCACTCACAAGTACATAAAAAAGATGCTCATGGTGCCAGCACCTCGAGAACATGAATGAAATTTGTAGCATTGTAAAGAAGTCCGTTTCTCTTTTATGCCTGCAGCAGTTGTCCCGTCTCATCAGGTTCTCCATTCCTTTATTGTTATATATATACATATATTTATGTACGAGGAGGCTATTTAATAGGGAAACTTAATTTCTTCACCTTTTATCCTCATCCTACCTTTTTCTCCTGCTGTCAGTGTTAAAATATTCATTAACTGCAGTCAGATCAGAGTCAGATCGGTGGTTTTAATTTTGTACAGAATTGTTTACCTTTTCTTCCCATAATTCCCATGGGGATTATAGATGAGGCCATAACACCTATGCACAGTTATGGTATGTTTTATACCGCATATGTAGTATGTAGTACAGTTAGCTGCAACTGCAAGCATAGAAAGCCAAATTGGATCACTTGTGTTTCATTTCATTTTTGCTTGACTTTTTGTCATGGACATTTGCTTCTTGTTTTTTGTAAGAGAATTCTTTAAAATGCTTTTATAAAATAAAAAGTCATTGCTAAGCCTCAGAGTCCTACATGTCAGAGCTGAAAACTGCAGCTTCATTAAAAACTATGCTCTGTGATATACATTGCTGTATGTTCATTATGGATAAATATTGTTCTCGAGGTCGTGCTGAGAAATTTTAATCAATTTCAGATACACCCTATTTTTGTCCACGTATGCAGATTTCAAATCTGTGCCTTCACCAATTTTGACACCGTGCAATGATGTATCTGAGCTTTCAGATGTCTGGCTTTTAGAGTTGTGAAATGATAAAACAAACCCAACCGTTTCAGCCTTGTCAATCTAGTTCTCGGTGGACAGATGCCCTGGTGCTAGGAAAGCATCATCCCATGCAATACCTTTTGACAATGTCTAAAACAAAGCCAGAGATCTTCTAGATGCAAAACCAAGACGGTCTTCTCATCTCAAGAAATCGTGTTTATGACCACACTGAAGCTTCTGGGTGAGGCTGTGTGGGGAAACACGCACAACCTCAGCATGCTTTGCCTCGCTTGTGTACGAGTAAGTGATCTCTGGTCTCTTATATAATGAACCTGACCTGCTTCTGGAAGAAGTTGCATCTGGACAGTGATGGATTAATGGATACAGGTCCAGATTTATGCATTGGGGTGTCTGGAATGAGTGGAGTTTATTGCTAAAGTTTGTGAATGCATAATTAATCAATTAAATAGTATAATTAATTAGGGACTTAAATATTTTATTGGATGCCTTTCAGGAGGGAATTGACTAAACTTTCTAAGGAAACAGGAGGGTCTGGGTTTATGTTGGCACACCAACTGGGACAACCCCGTTCTGCTGATATGTGGTCACGGCTCTGTACCCTTGAAGGTCACTGCTGGAGGTC
This sequence comes from Agapornis roseicollis, assembly GCA_002631895.1. Lineage (NCBI taxonomy): Eukaryota > Metazoa > Chordata > Aves > Psittaciformes > Psittacidae > Agapornis > Agapornis roseicollis. The sequence continues at coordinate 78,398 of NDXB01000152.1, forward strand.
CCAGTACAGCTTCTCTTCAGTGAAGCAGGGCTGGGATGAGGCCTCAGGCTGATCGCTCATAGTCAGTCTGATTTCAGATGAGCCCCTGGTGATGAGAAATCCTAGTCAGGAGCAGCTCCGAGTCAGCCCAGCCTGGCCTGGTGTGTAAAGACATCACCAAAGTCTTAACAGATGGATTTAAAAGCATGCAGAGCCCAGTGAATTACTGTATAGAAAACTGTCTATGACTGAGAAAGATGGTGAATTGTTTTGATACAGATGAGGTTTTCTTTTGGCTAATGATTTGCTTTTAATGTCACACATGGCATCATAAGAATTTTCAGCATTCAGATGTTTTTAATGAATTTGTATTGCTTGCATATTAGTAGGAATATTTCCACTGCAGCAACCACCATAAACAGTTTCCACACTGGGGTATGTTATACTGCCACCAGAATTGGCTCTTCTGATGGTTCATTTCTTTTATGCTGAGAATTCAGGACCAATTCAGCTTGGTTTTATGCACCATTAGAGATTTACAATTACCCTGCTATAGTTTCTTTCTAGAAGCCTATCTCTCATGGTTAATGCTATGGGAGTCCTGTTGTGTAGAGGCTGGTATTAGCCACCTTATAGCAATAAAGCATTTGGGAAGGATTTAGAATTATGAGTGGCTAAATTCGCCGTGCAGCAACTGTAATACTGTTATCCCTTGCTGAGCTTGGGTTGTAACATTTTTTCTTCTCCTCAAATTAGAAAAAAATGCTGTTTCTTCAAGAGGTTTTGAATCACTTACACACAATTTTTTTGTTGAACTGCTGCAGTCAGACATGAGGAATTGTGAGAAATTCCATTTGGATTTCATGATGCTTAAAACACATTTAGATTGTATTAGTATGTAATGAAAAGAAGGCCTCCTCATTTTTTATCTCATTTTAAAAAATATTATCATTATTTGGGACTTTTGCTTTTTAGATTTTATGTGTGTTGCTAAGTCAATAAATTTCACAGGCTTTGCCTTTGGACAATAAGAAGTGGATCTGTATGTGTAATAATCCACATAATTCACGTTTTGGATAAATACACTATTGCACTGAAACAAACATGATATGCAGTGAATAATGTGGGCCTGATCTAAAGGCCATTAAAATCAATGAAAAGATTTCAAATTAACTTTTATAGCCTTTAGATCAGGCTCTAAATGAGTAAATTACAGTTCTGGTGTTTCCCATTTACATACCTGTGTGCTGCATTTAATATATTTTATGGAATTGAAATTACTTGGTAGTCTTTTTCATGCTTTTTTAGGATAAGAATTTGCCAAGGGCATCAACAGCAGTTTTTCCAGGCTTCAGCACAAGGATTATATAGTCAATCCACAAATGACTCAAATCTGTGCAAAAATGGACATGGTTATCAGAGAGGCTTTGACGACAGCAAGGACGGGAGCGCTATCTGGCTTATTCCATCAGAGGTTCTTATTCCCTCTCATTAACATACTCAGAACATCAGCATCAGCCACCAGTCCCAGGGGAATTGCTTAAAACTTTGAAGGGAATATGCACAAGACCTCACCCCTGCGTTATTATTTCAAATAGATTAAATCAGATTTGTCTTTTGTAAAGGGTGGAAGAAAAGCTAGGGCATGGTGGCATTAGGGGAGAGATTCAAAGGTTGCAGGGAATTGTCAAATCCATTGTTATAACTTGGTAATCTTTTTTCTTTTACAGGGTTCTTCAATCCCACCGAGGAGGAACAGAGCTGATCTTTAAATCTGCTATCTGCTGCTGCTGTTGTAAGTGTGAAACGGAGTTGCCTCTACCTGCTCTTTTTCAGTGCCTTGTAATGAAAAACATTTTTGGAGCAACACTGGAAATAAGCCATCAAAATATCTGATTAAACCTCTTAGGAAACTGTCACTAATCACCTTCTGTGCTCTTGATGGAATATATTTATGCATTATAAATATACTTACTATGTGTTTGTGCTTCATAAATCACATTCAGCACTTGTATATGATGTATAAGCATATTCTATAGAATACACACAAATACAGATGCCAAACTCCCACAGAGTTCATCACTGGAGAATGTTTGAAGGATCTGATCCTTAATATTTAATGAGCAAGATGCTATTTCCTTCCTCAGCTTTTATCTCTGGTTTGGCATAGTCATTAAATTTGTTGTTTCCTTGCAAGATTATATAATTTATGACCTAATTTTAGACTTTTGTATAACTGTGCTAAAATACCCATGGCATATCTGGATTTCTTTGTATGGAATGTTTCAACATTAGGCACCAGCTAGAACATGACTGCTCAGCTATGAGCTTCCCATCAGTAAGGAGTTAAAAGCATTAAAAGAAAACAACCCAACAATATTCAGATAGCATTACAGGATTAGATTGTGTTACCTTTTGTTTGGTTTGGTTTTATCCCTGTAAAAATACGATTTAGCTGCCTGCCATGTACAGCTGTTTGCAGGAATCACCAGGTAATGCAGCGATCACCCAGCAATTCCTATTACTTATAGTATTTTCATGCAGCAGCTTCTGATTTTCAGACCGCTCTGGGACAAAGTCATGCAGCCTTCATCACAGGAGGCATGTCCTGAGCTAGGGAAAGCAGGTGAAGAATGGCACTTTGTGTTTTAAAGTGACTGTCACCCCTGTCAGCCTCCAGAGGAAGTATTTGCTCTGCAACACCAGGCTGGCCAGGGTGATTTTTTTTGCTGCACAAGGTGCTGCCAGATAACTCCTAAATGAATTATGCTAAAGCTGCAACCACATTTTTTTTGTGTCTTCTCTGTGTCCTGGGTAATTCTGAGGTGTCATAAATAGTGCCATGAGTTTCAGGTATTTTGTCAATTTAAACCGTATTGTTTAGACCAGTCTTTCATCACACTCAATGTATCTGCTATTGCATTAATGCATTTTGAGAGCACTTTATTCTGGTGTTTAAGAGAAGAAGTGGCTCGCAGCTGATGACGAGTTTAGATGCTTGCTTTGTGCCTGCAGTACAGTTATGAGGCTTTTCTGCTCTTTTTCTACCTTACTGTGAGGTATCTAACACAGGTGGGACAGGTGGAGTGCTGCATCTTCAGACCAGCACCCAGAATGATAGGGACCACATGTATGTGTAGCTCAATGTGCCCCTCTAAAGCAGCTTAATGCAGCACACAGGGTGAGGTGGATGCCTAGGTGAAAGGAAAATATTCTTATGAAAAGGTGATATTATTTCTTGGAATAAGAAAGATTGGAGCATGTATCTACTTGGCTTTAAAGGAGCAGTTCCAGGAAAGCAGCAGCAACCTAAGTGTTTTTAGTATCACATAATTCAAGAGTAAATTCATAATTCCAATTACCATTTCAGCTGTTTCTGGCCTTGGGAAACCTATGATAGTATTTATTATTATATGATTGACCTATGATTTCTTCAGCATTTACATTAGCAACTATGTTATTCATAGTAACATCCTTTAAATCACATAAGCAGATGCCAATAGTGCACGATGAGGTCACATCCTGCAGATTTTTTTATTTACTTAATCAATTTTTTTTTCCTGGTAAAATAACATTGTGAGATGCATTATTTCACCTCCGTGGGGCCTCCTGGGCTATATATAATCACAGAATGCATTTTCTATAATCTCAGAAAATGAGTCAATTCTATCTGAGTTACAAACAGTTATGCAAAGTCAGTATTTCACTTCCATCATTGCCTGACATCATCTTCCACCCAGTGCAAGAAAATATTTACTCAGCTCTTTGACATAAATTGCCACAAAGCCTTTGGAACAAAAAATTGAAGAACGTGAAGAATTAAAATGGAAGATCTTGATTTAAAGAGTGTAGCCCCTTTTCTGGGTGCAGGATTTAGATTTCTAACTTTGTCAGATGCTTTTTGATAATACGCTGACTGGCTATAGGCACCTGAAATATCTGTTCTTCCCTGAAGTGCCTATGCACAAATCCATCGGGGAGCTGCCCAGAATATCCAAAGCTGGAAGCTGATCCTCTTTCTTCATAATCTAAATATTTTCTTTGCACAAGTGAGCATTCCTCTGGGTGAATTAAGATGCTGCATTTATTTTTCCAGCCGCTTCCTGAGGCGCATTGTTTCTGATGCTTTTCCGTGCAAAGCGCTGCAGAGCAAGAGACACTTGACAACAGCTTATTGTTCCATACAGGCGTTACCAGCTGTAATTCTTGTGAGCTCTAAAATCACTTTTTATTCTTTCCACCCCTCCCAGCACAGGAGGGGGCACTGACAGGCTCCTTGGAGTGGTGAGTTCCCAGCCCAGCCCTGATATGCTGCCTGGAAGGGAAGCTGCTTTGCACCATGCAGGTGCGGTGCCAGAGGCAGTCTGGGGCTTCTCCCTGCCTTCAAGTAGAGTTGATATAATTGCATTTATCCACAAAGAGACAGTAAAAGTTTTTACAGACTGTTCTGGTTATGTGTCAGAAAGTTCTAGCTCTCTGTCTCTGTATCCACTTCTTGGGACCCATCAGTGCCGGAGAGGACTGTCTCTGATTGCCTTTATCTCTCATCCATCACTTTTTTACTGAAGTTAAATTCTTCTGAGCTTACATTCCCTTGCAGGTTTTACCTGGCCCAGCAGTTGCCAGGCTTAAGGATGTTTCAGGAAGTTTTTGAATCATTTTGGGCATATTTTTAAGGTTCATGGGCCTTGTATAAGTTGTCATGCAGATGGACTCCTTTTATTCTCTGGGCATGTAGCTCTGACAACACCCTCTCATTTCTAGATATAAGGAGAGGTAAAAAGGTCAGAATAGTTCTAGATTGTGTTTCTGAAGATTGGTGGTGTATAACAATTATTAACAGTTTCTGTGGCAGTGCAGGGTACAGACACGGGACCAAACACCTGCAGTGAACCTCCTCAGGCGAAATCTTCCTTGGCTTCAATCACATTTCTTCCGGAGAAGAGACTGCTGGCTGCGCTCAGGGCGATCTGCCTGTTCCTGGCTTAAGAGGCACTTATAATCTACTGCTAAGAGACTTATTAGCAATGTAAAAACGAATTTGAAGCAAGGAAAGTATTCTTCCTAGAAGAAATGTATTTTCTGTAGAATTAGTTTTGCTGACAGAAGTAATTGGGCTAACTCCTAGTGACTATGGATGTTATTTGTTGCCCCTTATCTTACAGAAGCAAAGGGTGCCAAATGCTTTAAACTTTGTAAATAATTGTTTCCAAAGTGGTTTGGGCTTTTTTCTCTATATAAATTCTTTAGAAAAACACTGGCCTCTAATCCTTTCTCTTCCAAAGCTTTTTGCAGCTCAGCTTCTTCCTACTCTAGATATCTTTTATTTTCCCTCTTTGGGTTTTAATGTTTCTTAGATATTATAAATGTCTCTTTTAAGGGTAAATCTAGGCTTTTTATTTCAGACTGAAAAAGTCATTCCTAAAGCTTCAATAGTTTCGAGAGAAACAAGAAAAAACAAACTATCAAAAAACAACCTCAAACCCCCTTTATTTTCAGCGGCTGATGATGCTGGACTGTGGGTTGGAGAAACGTGCCAAGAGCCTAACCAGAGGGTCTGGCTGCTTTGTCTCACTCCAAATGCCTGGCCAATGCAAATGGCCAGGAGAGGAGCTGGTCCTTCACTGGTTCTTCATTCTTTCTGGGCTGAACTGGAGCTGGGAGCTGCTATACCTCTCCCACCCCACCAGTTCTCCCTATCCTCCCCACCCAATGCTGAAAAGGGGAGTGCAATTTTCTTGCAAACACATTTTTTCTTGGTTGTATTTGACTTTTGCAACTCAGCAACAACTATTAACCCAGAAATGGGACAATAAACATCTCCCAGAGTGTGTGTTACTAAAGCAGTGTCAGAGGCCTGCTGGAAATCCACACTTACTATTTGCATAAACCCAAGCAAACTCAAGGATGTGAGAAAACTGAAATGCTGTAAAAGCAGGACATGATTTACTCTGTCATCCTGGAAAGCTGAGCACAGATGTTTTTAGTTACCTTTCTATCTGCTATCTACCTGTTTACTTATTTTGCAAAAGGCACAAATAATAAGAGATGTATGTCTCTAACTGGAGTAGTCACTTCACACTGGATTTTCAGAGGCTACAAGGATGGGTGTAGCCCAGAAAAATAAATGACAGCTGCCTGTGCTCATGTTGCCACTGGAGCAGGGGTAGGTGTTAAATCCCAGTCTTCAGTCTAAGGCAGCAACCTAAACCAGGGAGCAGCAAAGCCCAGGCATCCACGGACAGCTTCTGGAATAGAAAGAGCTTCATAACGGATCCCAAAGGAAGAGTCCTTGTTGAGACACCTTGTTGTGTCAGTCTCAAACCAAGCACACATAAACCCCATGTCGGGATCATCAGCCCTTTGTCTAGCCCAGATCCATCTGCTGTCGAGGGATACTGATGTGTTTGTGCTATGGTGCTATTTCCCAGCTGTCCTCCAGCATGAGGTAGGGGGGGAAGTAATTCCTGTACAGCCCAGTTGTGACACTTCTTGAACCTTCAAGTAAGAACTTGATAGAAGGAAGCTAGATTCCCTCCTTCCCCTCCTCCAATGACAGCAGATTCAGGTCTTAGATACCACCAGCAGATCCCCATGTGCTTGGTTGATGGTTTGCTCCCTGACCCAGCCAAAGTTGAAGGAATGAATTTAAAATCTAAAATTTCCAGTATATTTTTCTTTAAAAATAAAAAAAAAAGGATTTTTTTTTTTTTTTTTTTTTTTT
>NDXB01000152.1:85247-132083 GCA_002631895.1 Agapornis roseicollis
CCTTCAAGGAAGCACCTCCCAACAGAGCCAACATGGGAATGTTTGCATTTGGTACCATCCATCAACGCTGCGATGCTGTGGGAGCGGCTCCTTGAGCTCCTCTCATCACAGTGGACAGAAGGAGCTGTCAGGGAGCCACGTGTGGCTACTGTGCCGAGCAGGGTGGGAGCCATGCTGGCAGAGATCCCTTCCACAGAGGGGATTTCTGCACTGACAATTTTTGGCTCCTTTAGGTTACTTTGAAGCTGCACAGAATATGTAATGTTCTGCTGAGGGGCTGACAGGCAACTTAAATACAGATTGCAAAGATAGATCATCTCCCAGCATCACTTTGTTTTCTTCTGCTCTAAAATCTTTTGACTTGATCCTGCAAGCTCCTATAAAGCCAGAAGAGCTCCCTATATTTGCTTTCCGGATGCCTTTTTCTCCTCTGCTTACAACTATAAAAGCATCTTTTCATGCTCCAAATCAGAGATAAATTGAAATTGCTGCTGAAGAAATAAAACACAAGGCTAATCAAATTGTAGCACAGGAAGCAGCCTTCAGCCAGTGCATTTTTTGAGAGCTATTTTTAGAATGTATTTTTATTTTGTCACTCCATATGGGAAGTCAAACCCATATGGTTTGGGAGAATAGAAGGTTGTGCTTTTATAGAGATCTCGCAAACCATCACTGCTCAGCCACGCACTTAAACATGTGCTCTAATCCAACTGTCTGCAATGGGACTGAAGCACACAAACTCCTCATGACTGGAGCTTCAGGTCCTGTTTGAGGTTGTAAAAGTGTTATGCCCTCCTGAGATGTAAAACTATTCTGTATTTGTTAAACCTGTCTCTATTTAACTTGGCTCTTCTTATGACATTTCTCATTCATGCACCTTTCTTACTTTCCTTTTTCATTTCTTCATTTCATCTCCATATTTCAGATGTCCTGATAAATGTTTCGTCTAGTATCAGACAGGATGCAAAGCTGAACACCCACAGCCACCACTACAATTATCAAGATAAATATAGTCTTGGAGAATATGACTGGATTCTTCCTATGACACCAGGGCACCTTCTCAGTATGCTGATAAAGCAATGATTGGCTACAAAAGGTATCACTCTTCTGATAATGTATAAAACTGGTAACATGTCCTCAGTGTTAAAACACCAGAATAGACATTCTACTTGTGTTTTGGGTTCTTCCATGACACTTCACCAAAAATTATGTTTCTTCTAAGGAATTGTGTGGGATGGTTAAAAGCACCAACAGAAAGTTTATAGCCTGGTAAGTTCCAGACAATCATTCAATGAATATTTTCTGTTGTAATCCTGGAATTGCTTCCCTGCGCAGTGTCCCAGAAGGTGATGTTAAAAAGCCCCAAACAACAAACCAGTTAATCTATTTAATTTACCATTAAATTTATTACTTATTACAATTCAGAAGTAAAAATTTACCTGAACCTGTGTTCCTTGAGCTCCCAACTCTGTCACTAACTACAGTATTGAGGTAAATAAGGGACATTCTTATTGAAGCCAAAAAGGATGCCCCTATAGTAGTAACACGTGACAATAGTCATGGGGGGGCTTGAGTTTTTCCATCTTACCAAGTCCTTAGAGATGTGGGGTCTGGACCAGCCTCTTGGCTGCTGAATGCACAAATCTATAATTAAAAGTCATCTTTGAAATTCAAAGGGCTCCTAAGGTGCTCCATACACAGCCTTTCACTGCCTGGGCCTCCCCCAAGCTGGCAGCAAGCTGCAGGCAGGAGGAATGTGAATCGGGCAGGGTTTTGTCATGTTCACCCCAGCTGTATGCACTGAAAGCCAGGCAGCGTTGTGTGGCAGGCAAGAGGCAAAGACAAATTGCATGTCTCTTAGTATGAAATGCTGAAATAACTATTTTAATATGTCTGAGATGATAGCTGACTTCGTGTAGAAGTGATATGAGAGACAGCAAAACACAGCTGGATGCCCTTATATGTAGTATAATGAGCAGAGGCTTAAAAGTTTGGGTGGTGCGGATTTACATAGGTTCAGCAAAGCCATCATGCTGCAGAACTGCTTTCTGACTAGAGGAGAAGTAATTTTCTGAGTTACTTTTGGTTCAAGAGTTGTATTCAGCCTCAACATGGAAGCGCAGCTACAGAAAGAGCAGGGCATTGGCAGCTATTATTTTTATGCTGGTGGTTTTTTTTTGTTTTGTTTTGTTTTTGGTTTTTTTCTCTTAGGAAATAATTCTCCACCTTTTTTTTTTTGATCAAGTGCCATGGGAATAGGACCTACCCAGTGGAGAATTCAGTGTGGCAGAAGGATGGGAAGCATGGAGATTTCTCTGACGGTTTTGATGCTGTTTCCACCAACTAGAAGGGATGTTAAACTGAAATTGCTCATCAAGCTGTGAACTCATAGGGATTATGTTATTGGAATGCCAAGAAAACAACCACTGATTTTATTCTCTCTCTCTCCCCTCCACCCCAAATATAAAGCAGAGATCTTGTGTATGAAGAGACAATGTTCAAACAACCAAGATTGAGAAGGGGCTAAAAGGAAAAGCAGAAAGAAACTGTCAGAAGTTTTAAAAGAAATTTTATGAAGCCATATTTGTATTCAAAATCTATGACCACTTTGAAATCAAAATGACTACTGTTAGATTATTTGCACAAAGTAGCTTTATAGTCAGAAAACCCCTCATCACTTGTATCCAACATTAAAAAATATATTCTATGCCATTCTGAAATTCCAAAAGACCATAAAAATCACTTGGATTTATGGTGGTTCGGTCTAATGGAATTAGATGCAAGTATCTGGGTTTTCCCAGAAATATTATTTTGGAATATTCGAATAACATAACTTTTGGACCAGTTGCCTGATTGTGTGTGTGATGTGAATAAGGGAGAACTATGAGGTGGACTCGTGATGCCACTGCATTTCCTGTGCATCACTTACCACAGCTGAACATCATGGCCCCAGTAAAGCCAAACAAGAGTTTGTCAATGACTTCAGTGGAGACAGAATTTCACCCCAGGCCAGGAGCTGCTGATGGAGAGTGCCACAGGCTGGTGACCTGGAACAACTTCAAGTCAGTGCAGCAGAAGGGAAAAAATTCCTCGTCACATAACTGATCTCTTCGGCAACCCAGGGTACCCAAATTTCACTTCGGATTTTCTACCGAGTTTCCATTCATGTTGCAACTATGCAGATAATAGGTTAAGGCATCATTCTTAAAAAAGTAAAGAATTAATTTCTCTGAGAGATGGGTGATATGTAGAAGACATTTGTGCAATTTTGCATTCTAAACGTGGTTTGTATTTACAAATAAATTTGCATGAAATCTCCAGCTCTCAATGTCATAATTCTATTTTATCTTTAATTCAGATGCTTAAGAAATGTAAATTATTTTTACAGCTAAATAAAAGCTATACAAAGCTGCCAGGAAAGAATAATGGGGTACACATTGTGCCATGCAGCCATGATAAATCCAGCAGCGCCATGGTTACAGTCAAAATGTGAGGCCATCAGCAACTGTGGAATATCAGCACTTATAGATTCTTCTGACTAGATTTAGCCAGCTAATCTTAACTGGGCAAGCTCATGACATGAGATCATCAAGAGAAAATATTTAGCTGAAAGATAGACAGTTGGTTTATATGTCAAGTGTTTGTTATACATTAACATTGGCTGTTGCTGGGCCAGGCTATGTGTCAGCAATAGAGTGGCTAGCAGGACTAGAGCAGCAATCACTTCCCTGTACTTGTGCACTGGTGAAGCTGCACCTTGAATACTATGTCCAGTTTTTGGCCTCTTGCTCCAAGAAAAACATTGAGGTGCTGGAGCAGGTCCAGTGAAGGGCAACAAGTTACACTGCGGGGGGGTTAGATTGGATATTAGAAAACATTTCCTCACTGGAAGGGTTGCCAAGCATTGGAGCAGGCTGCCCAGGGAAGTGGTGGAGTCACCATCCCTGGAGTTATTCAAAAGACATGTAGACATGACACTTAGGGACATGGTTTAGTGGTGGATTTAACAGTGCTGGGTTAACTGCTGGACTCGATCTTAAAGGTCTTTTCCAATAGGAACAATTCTATGGTTCTGTATGTGCTTTGCAGTAATAAATGTCTCAGCATTCCTGTAACATGGTGAGGTTTGCAAATTATTGGTGGATATGCTAATGGACTAATAAAGTATGTCATGAGGATGCCACCAGGAGGAAGGTATGTTTGCACCCTCTTAGTCATTGTGGTAAAAGGCTCAAGTGCCATAGCTCTGAATTGCCTAATAGATTAAGAAAGGGGTTGCCCTCTTTAGAAATTAACTCAAACATGAGGAGATAATTACACCAAACAAGGGTGTGAATAGCCTCAGCTGATGGAAGTCAAGGGAAAATAAACAAGAGGTGCACAGAGCCTATAGCTTTTCTTTTGGTGAGGAGGCTTAAGGGATAAATTGCCTGGATATTCAAGAGGGCAAACCTTATGTTCCATGACTTGCTGTGGCTGATGCAGGTAGGTGTCATCTCTGTCTATGTTTCCAAGTAATAGTTGGAGGGGGTTTTTGCATGTTTTTTTCCTGCTGAAAGTGTCTTATTCACCCTGCTCTTTGAAAGTTTACCTAAAATGAGCTTATTGATATGATGACTTGAGGCTACTCTTTGTTTGATGAATTGCAGTGGTGTTGCTTTAATTAAAATCAGTATTGCTGTCAAACAATTCCAGAGGTGGCTTCCCAGGAGCNTTGATACCATGACTTGATGCTACTCTTTGTTTGATGAATTGCAGTGGTGTTGCTTTAATTAAAATCAGTATTGCTGTCAAACAGTTCCAAAGGTGGTTTCCCAGGAGCTAGATGATTGTCCAAAAATCTTTGCAGGAGGAGACATACCACATGCCAGGCAGTAATGAAGGGGTGCATTCAGTGTTTTCTGGGTGACCAACTATGTAGGATATTTAGAGAAAGCTGTTGTGATGAGCTCTCCTGTAGTGCCTGAACTTTGCTAAATCTTCTTGCTCTAGAGATGTCATTATTGTTTGTGGCAAAGCTTGTGGGGCTTATAGCAAACTTTGTGTTTCAGAATACATTGCTTTTCCCTTTTTCACCTTTGGGCTTCCTTTTCCAGCTGAAAGAGAACGAACATTCCTGTAATAAGTTTTATACTGGCACCAGACTGGCAAGATGCTGAGCATGTTGTTAAGAAGGTGCTGAGTCTTTTAAGCCCTATAGGTTTAAGGAATGCTGTGTCCTCAGCATCCTGAAGAACTGAACCCTGTGATGCTCAGTTTTCCCAAGCATGTGGACAACAGTTTGCAGTCAATAGGGACAGCCTAAAACTTGTGTCAAAAGCAATGCTTTGTTTTGCTCAATCAGGGCAGTGAATACATGTGCATCTCTGAGAGTGTGGACAGGCCTGTTGACTCCTAAGGGCCACTCATGTGCCTTAATTGAGTATGTGCATGAATGCTTAACTGGTTGGGATCAGCATAAACAACCCTGAATGTCAAGCTCTCTTCTGGTCTATTTTGTGAAGCTAATGACCACCAGGCATTAAAAACCTGGTTCTGGCCTTTGGAGATGCTGAGGCATCTTATTTTGTATTTTTAAAGGTGAACGCCTTCACCTCAGAGTTAAACGTCTTCACTTAAGAGACATTGGAGCATAAAAGTAGAGAACTGTGAACTTAATGTCCTTGGAAGTTTAAGATTATCTTTTTTTATGTCCATAACTTGAAAAAAGGAACCAATAATGCTGCTTAAAAACATTTAAAAGCAAAAAAAAATCATGCTCAGCAGACAGCTGTTATGACAGGGCTCTGCCCAGAGTGAATTTTTATGCTTGAGTTATAAACCCTTGAAAAATGGGGATCCTAATACAAAAGCTGACACAGCCTTAACTAAAGCAGCCCTAGTAAGTGCTGCTATAATTATTTGCTCATTAATTACAAATTTTGCAAGACACGAGAGTAACACAAATTGGAAAATAGGAATAATTATCAGTAATAATGCACAGAAGCTGGACATATTGAAAGTATCTTCCTCTTTAAATTTAATAATAGCAAGACAGCTAGGAAACTAATAAGAAATACATAATTGAAAATTAACCTTGCAAATCTGCTGTTAATAAACCATGGTACTCTTGCATTACAATAATTTTACAGAGGCTTTAATTTGCATTTGAAGTGTTATTCCAGGTAATACTTTGTCTGTTCTCAACAATTATGTCTTTCGAATTAAAACAAAAATACGAAGGTAGGATTTAGTATAGCTGAAGAGTATGGAATAGTATATACTGTCTTTAGCAGCTCAGAGCTCAACTGACTGGAAATGAAATGTACAATGGTGATTTTTGTGCTGGCTGTTATGCCTGAATGCTGTTTTGTTATTGTTGAATTCGGGTATTGTAGTGCTTCGTGCTTTCATCCTTGCCTTTTGTAAATATATCAGTTGGGCTGTTGGATCGCTTGTACTTTCTCATCCTCTGAGGTGTGAGGCTTGATTACTTGGGGAGGCTTGAAATCATCCAGCGCATTGGTAACAGGCAGTGTGTGGTCCTTGAAATACTCTGCCGCAGTGCATGCTTTTACTGCTGTGTTTGAGTAGTTTTAATGGGTCTGATGGGGGCAGGCTGCTGGAGGCACTGGGATTTGCTGAGCAGGGTAAGTCAGCATAGCCTGTGGTTTAACAGAAACGTGGTGCTTTACTGCAGGTTGGCACCCTAGCGCCTGAGGTCTGCCCGTGGTTCTCCACTCATAGGGAAATAGTAATTCCTTACGGATGTTTTGTATCTGTTGCCAACTGACAGAAGTCTATCAAAATCTGTTAAAGCAATCTGCAAGTAAGGATGAAGAGAATTGTTTAGTCAAGACTCGATCTGAGTCAGCTGCTTTTGCTAAATATTTCCCACTCATAAAATAAACCTGATGCATATTGCTGCTTGTTCCTTGCATTCAGTCCCAGGAAACTTGCATGTTCGCATCCAAGGAGTGCTTAATAAGTTTGGACCTTGTATCTACTGATCTCCGAGTGCTCAGCTGCAAAAAAAGAGGATGGACTGTAACAAAGAGGAATGTCCTTGGCTGCAGGCTTGCACATTACATCACAATGTTAATGGCAATGAAGGTATATACGGGGTTTCAAAGTTGTGTATGGCCAAGCAGCTTAAAAAAAACCAAACCAAAACAGAAAAAAACCAACAAAAAAATAACCCAGGGACCTACAGTGTTTGGCACCAGAGAGGAGAAACATTGTACACAAACAATTGGGTTAAGAGTGTGCACTCCAAGCAGTGTTTCTGCACAATTCCAAACTCCATCGAGGGCTGCATGTAAAATGTTGGCTTCTTTGTGCAAACCCACAAATCCTAGGGAAAAGGCCATTAGGGGTCAGCAATTCAGCTGTTTGTCTGCTCACTTTATGTAAGAGGTTAGCAGCAGTATGCTTTTTGTCCAAAGCCAGCAATAGCAGGAACAGCTTGTTTCTGAAAGGGCTGTGGCTCCCCTAGTAGTGATAGAAGAAGGGGTCCTGAAATAAACCTCAAATGTGGATAGTCTTTGATTTGACCTTTTGTCCATTTATTTGGCTATAAGTGTATGCTTAGCACAGCATTTGACTCCTGTTATTCCCTTCGCTAATAGCCCATATAGCTCAAGCACCGCCAAAGCAGACATTTTTTCTCCTCCATTTTAGGGAATTTGGAAAACATTGTTACATGGGACAATAAGGTGTTCTGGCTGCCTAAGCTCTCCCTTCACAGGAACTGGGGGTGTTGTATGGAAAAGCAAACTTCCCATCTCCTTTCAGGCTCTGGGTGAAGTCCCAACAGCATTTCAGTTATCAATGTCTTCAGCCCACAGAAGAGGTTGGCAGCATCCCCATCCAACTGCCTTTAAAATCAGTTTGCATATTAAAAAATACAAAAATGAAAAATGACCTTAAATGTTGTTCTCAGCTTAAACCTGGTCCGGATACAACCACTGCATTTGTGAATGTATATTAATCATGCAGAGTTAAGAGATGATCCAGTGAAGGACTGTTGATGACTAGTTTGATGCAGCTCCCTTTCCATATGTGTTTGTAGACCCTATTGGCAGCTTCCTTTAAGACCAGTTCAAGTGCTGGGGCTGTGCTGAATTTTGGGTGGGAGCTCAGAAGCTTGGTCAGCCTTCCAGCCCTGAGGTTCACCAAGCAGAGGCACAGCTTGGGTAGGGAAAGCTGAGACCTGAATGGATGAAGATGCTCAGGGGTAGGCAGTCACTGCTCCAACAGTAAGAAAAAGGAGAGGGAAAATACTCTTTTCTTGGTTAGAAAAATAGGAGGCTGTGGGAGAAATGTGCCTCTTAATGATGCTCCCGAGGCAGCCTCTGCTAGTGATTCCTGATCAGTATTCTGTTCACCCTCGCTTTCTCAAGGAAAGACATAAAGGAACAACTTAGCCAAAAGGATGCTATTTTTGGATGATGGAGAGATGATTTTTTTTTTCTTAACCATTCTGCTGTTATTTATGTTGCATGGTTCTTGAGTTATTTATTTCAGTGGGAGTTGATGCAGAATGGGACAGTGTTTAAGGTGTAGAAGGATGGTGACATCTATCCTACAGTTGTCCTTGGTATTTCAGGGTTGGTTTTGAGAGTTTTTCCAACTTGCAAATTGGATAGCACTTTTTGGACATTATCAAAGTGCTACCGATTGCAAGGGGTGTTTGTTGTCTCCAGTCCCTTTGGCTTCCAGTGCACTGACCGTGCAGTTTGTCACTGCAGTATATTTTAACCTGCCATTTAACTCGCCCATGTGCATTTTTTAAACACTAAAAAGCAATAATAATTTGATAATTCAAAGTGTGCTCCAAGGTAAGAATAAAAAAATGTTAACACTCATCATCGATCAAAGGGAATTTATGCAGACTGGGCTCTGCTCACAACTGCAACACGGTACAAATGGTGACATCATTGAGCATGAGCTCTGCCAACCTGGGTTAGTGTTGGAATGACAACAAATGGAGTGATTTAGCTACTATGATCTCACTTCATATTTCATACTTAAAGTGTAGCCTAACCTGTAATTCAGGGTTATATGAAGAATACAGTGTAGAGCTCTTTCAGCACAGATTTGACACAAACTTTGCAGTTAAAGGGAATGTTTTAGTGACATACATACTACATATGCTGTTACTCTGTTAAGGCTGGTAGAAACCCTTCAGAAAGGGAAGCTTACTGTCGAATGTTTTCTGTTTTATATATATGTGTGCAAGTATACAGACACATGCACACAAAAGGGCAAAAAAGAATCTGCGATTTGTCGTAAGCTTCTTGATAGGAAATCATCACAGGAGAAGAAAATCACTTGGATCAAATAAATATAGCTGCCGTTCTTAAATCCCAAAACCTGTCATCCTCACAACAATGACAACACCAAAATGTTGTAGACATGATGGAGTTAGAACAATAACAAATAACAATTTGCTTCCAGCCTCTTTCACAGAAACAGTGCTAAAGTGCCCTCCCATTCAGTGAGGTGAGGTGTTGCAGCTGATCTGAAAAAGCACCAAGTAAAGCACCAGGAAAAGAAAACCTTGTTTTTCTTGATGCTTTGGCTCACCAGATGTGAGGCTGATGGGAGAGAATGTGTTTCTCCTCTCCATGCCTCAGTGCTAGCCTCTGCAGGTGGAAGCCTTCAGCTGGTTTGCTCATCTCACACTTTGTCATACAAATAAAATAACAATAATAGTAATTGGAATAACAAGGGTTTCCAGGTTTAGTGCCTGATGAGAAGAGGCAGAGCTTAGGCTGAGTGTGATGATGAACAATGTCTAAGATAATAATGTCTGAGGTATAGGACAGTCTGATTCTAGAGCAAATGGTGACTGATGGTCTTCAGTCAGCATTGTAGGCAAGATACTTAAATTTCTTCAGGATGAAACAAATCAGACATAGAAAGGATTAGCTGCTAACGTTGGCCAATGCAGTAGGAGGTTGAGACAAAAGAACCAGGAGAAGGTGTTCCTATTTGTGTGGGTTTAACCTGTTTTCTTGCACCATACCTGAAGGATCTAAGTACTCAAAGTTTGAATGGAAGAGACTCTGCCTTTGAGATTGGCTCTGTTTTCAACAGGGAATTCAACAAGAGAGCCTTCAGAAACCCTTTCCAAATAAAATTATTCTGTGGTTAGTTAAGAGCCCCTTTAAACGATACAAAGGGATGATTTGGGGTAATTTTTTCTCTGAGAACATGGTATTATTTGTACCTGCTGTTCAGTTAGGTCCAAGCTTTGTGAAGATTCATTCTTTATGACCTGAAGGGTTGGTGTTGCTGCTTCCTGCTCCCTTTTGGAGAGCAGAAGAACAACGAGTACCCCAGAAGGAATGTGGTCAAGCTTTGAGCCTGCAAACTGCCTTGTTGTCAGGGAAAATGGACTTTTTCCCCCTCTAGGGCTGTCATGTGTCATGAAGCCAGGTCTGGTTGCTCACTGGTGACCACCAGCAGTGCATATTTGAAAGCCTATTTCTATAGTTACTCAGCATGTCTGATGCTGAGACATTTCATACTTAGGCAGGGAGAGCGGATTTCATTGGTAAAGTTTTTTGCACTCATATTTGAAAATATTTAGCAAAGACCTCTGCCATATCGGTGAAATGACCTTGTCCCTGCTATAAATACTTACCAAAAGCCGTCACGATTAGTTTAAATGTTTAAAATACAGTGATATAAGAAGTATCCATCAATGTGTCTTTCAGTTGAATTATCATAAGAAAAAGGGGGAAGTTTGCAAATCCAGAGTTATGGAATTTTTAGTTTATTCAAGTGTAACTTCAGGGTTTATTTATTTTTTTTAAGTCCAGGATGGATTTCCAGTGTTCCTTACACCTAGCACAAAAATCTGTTTTTTCAGTCAGAATTTTGTTCAAGCTGCTAGAAAACACCCTTTGTTCCTGTATTGATAGAAACCCAGTATTCTCTTTCCTGTTTGGCCTCCTCTACCCTGGATGCAATGGGAGTAAACACAGTAGAAGGATTTGTATTACCAGCAAAGAAGAACAATTGCAGCAGTGTTTAAATTCACAAGGTTTTGAGGTTTGTAATTGGAGTTATTTGAGGGCAGGAGGAAAAACGTTTTACTCTCTTAATTTGTAGAGGCTCTCCGCTTGCGTTATCTGTGCTTATTGCACAGAGACAAACGTTTTTCCACGTTACAGAAATAATTCTCATCCTGTTCCAGAAACAGCCCAGAAACCATGAGCTCCCAGGAATAGGTTTCTCCCTCTAGTGGCAGCAGAAAGGAAGATGCAGAGCTCTTGGACCAGGTAGTTGCGCTTTTTTAGAATACGTTGAGGTAAAAGTTCTGCTGTTTTTTACAACTTCAAAGAGAGATTCCTATGGCAAAATGCCATCTGAAACTTCTTTATGGCTCTCCTTAGTCATTGAAACACCTGTAAAGGCAAGACACCAAGACAAGGAGATTTCTCTAATTTTTTAAATTACATTGAGGCAACTTGATAAACAAAAATGCTGAGTTTAGTGCCCTGCTGCAGTGTTGGGAAAACCACGGAGCAGACACTGAAACTAGCTCAGCATCCACCCCTGCAAATAATGCTGAGGACTGGGTAGGCTGCAGGCAGGAAGTGATGGGGGATCTTCAGAGAATTGCCTTGGTGAGTGTTTAAATAGGATTTGAGGCTACCACGTTAGTTTGACATATAAAATGTAAACCCATCAGTTTTCAGTGTTTATATTACCCCTTGTGCCTTTACAGGAGAGGGGAGACTATATTGTATATACAGTCAAAAGAGCCTGACTGCTACCTGTAAGTCAAATAATAAGCCCAGTAAATCAAATCTACAACTTTTGTTCTCTTTCTGCTTTCTATCTCCTGTTGATGCCTTTACTACGTAAGAGTATAAATCCGGTAATACTTGCTTTAGACTTGGGCAGCAAGGTTAATCTATGAAGGGAGGCTGGCTGAAACACTTGATCCCTGGTTGGCTTCTGAATATTTGCTGTCAGTGTTTTAGTCTCCATGACTCAGTCACTGTTTCTTGTGAATTTATTCCAGTAAAGTGTTATTTTAATAGAAGAGATTGTGTGAATGAAAGAAAAGGTTGAAACAGCATCTTAAATTCAGGGAGAACATATCCTTCAAGCTCTGCAGTGCTGAAAATACTGTTCAACTAAACAACATGAGCTGTTATCAAAAGAAAGCACAGTAAGACACCCTAACCCCAGTGTTGCTGGGGTGCAGCTGATGGTAGACACCAGGTGATGAAGGTTACCTTTGATGTGGGGCAGTAGCAGGGGTGCCTTTTGCTATGTTGTGGGTAGCATGTGTGCAAGCTTGCCTTGTTCTTGGTGAGATCCATCTGGACTCTGGGAGTGAAGAGCTCTGCCTTGGGAAGGCCCAAGGAGGAAAATATGTCCAACATCTGTAGCACACCTTATTACATGCATGGTGTCCCTTGGGACACAGGAAATGCCTACCTGACCTGTAAGGTCATGTGCATTAGTCCATGAATTTGAAAGTCTTATATCAGGGAGGAACTTAGTGGTTTCAGAGTGAAATGCAAACTCTGTTCCTTCCAGTTGGGGTTGTGAATTGGCAAGGCAGTCTAAATGCAGCTTCTTTCTGTGAAAGTTGTCAGTATTCCTTTGCCCTTCCTGAAGGCTATTGCTTTGGAACCTGTTTCATGTTAGGGCTCTGAAGAAAGGACTTAGGAAGTCTTGACCCTGGCAGGTCTGTGTGTGCCTGCTGGATGGTTTTGAATGGCTCATATTGGAAGACCTCTTGGAAAAGGGTCATGTTTGCGTGTCACCTGTCCTCAGGACCAGGTCAGCTTGTTGCAGATGTTTGCCCAGCAGCCATCATCGTGTTGCCTGGAAGGTTCCTTAGGACACTAATTAACAGCAGCGCTGAAAGCACACTGGGACTTGATGTCTTCTGTGAGGAGATTTAAGTATTAATCACTTTGCAAATCATAAAGCCATACTTCAGTCTTTTAACATGGTCACTTATATGGTTAATATCTTGCCCTACCTCTGGCAGATCTGTGGAGTGCTTTTCCAGCCTCTTCTTTCTGCATTGTACCTGAAAAGTCTTAATTTTATTTTACCTCTCTATAAAGTTTCCTTTCACTCGCTGCCTTTGCTTTTCTTATCGCTTTTTATGCTTCCAACTTCATTATGCAATTGTTCCAATCCTGCTCTCTATTGATGTTTTATAACTCATGTCAGCCTTTTTTCCCCACTGTTGATTACTTTTACATTTCTATGTTCCTTCACACTGGCTTTAAAAAAAAAAAAAAACTAGAAAAAACAACTTGAACATTCCCTGTGCAATTACTGCGAGGTGGTATGCATAACCCTTGGGCATACATTAATTTATCTTTGAACACTTTCTATTTCCTGCGTGTCCTTTCTCTCCCCAGCTTTATCATGTTGAATTTCACCCTGCACTTAGTCTTTCAACTTTGCTCTGCTAAAATCTAATCTAGTTCTCTAACTTTTAGTTGAACATTAACCCTAGTGAAATCCTTAAAGACTGTGGCCCTGCTTCTCCCCCGCACTTGCATCACCAACCATCATTGTGGTTACTGAAGTCTTGTTCAAGAATTACTCTTCACAAAAAGCCATCATCTTTGCATACATGCTTCAGATGATAAAAATAATACTTGCAGCAATTATCCACCGTGAGACTGTGAACAGTAAAGACATTTTTTCACACTATCCACAAATGTTCCTTACCTAATTTTCACCTCTCCAAATTTTAGCTTTTCACTTTGATATGGTCTCAGCTGATCTTTTAAGCATCTGCTTAATTTTGAGTGACTAAGCAATCAGTCACAACTATCTGCTGAAAGCACTCTGCAGAAGACTAAGAAATATCTTTGAGTGATGAAGACAGCCAGCCTGCCCATGGCAAAGTCCATAACAAGTCTTTAGCGAAATCTGCCTACATTGGATAGTGCTGAGGTCACTCAGGGCTGCAGCAGGCACAGAATGATGGAGAACTTGTCATCAGGATCAGTGAGAAGGACCACCCAGAAAAAGTCACAGCAGCAGTAGAAGAAAACTGGCTAAAAATGGGTGATAGTGTAAGCAATAAAAAGTATTTTATGTCCATAAGATGTAGCTGTACTTGGAAGAAAGGTAGTAGTACATGCTGTGAGCAGGAACAGCAGCTGGTGAGATGAGACTAGCTGCTACCTGACTTCCTTGGGCCCAAGGTCTTTCAGTGGGTGGCTAAGTACTTGGCCATGGAGGAGGTGCCTTCAGGTGAACCATGAAGACAGCTCTGCCCCAGCAGCAGTAACATGGCATTTTTGAAGTCTGTCTTTCCTACCAGACATCAGGGGACTGGCAGGAGGGAACAGTGGCTTTTAGCATATTAGTCACTGCTGGTCCACCAAATCTGCGGTGCTGACCCTGGAGCAGGTGAGCAGCAACATAGCGAGCACCCATGGTGGTGAAGGGAATGGCAGTGCTTACAAAAAACACTGGGACATGATCTCAACACAAATACTGTAATTCTGGCACTTCCATATATTTCCTTAAGAAGGAACCAACTTGGATTGATGAGCATGAAGTCTACACAATTGGTGAGCATAAAGGCTACGTGCCAATCAACACAGAGGTCTTGAAACAGGTTTCAGATGAACCCTGGACTTGCAGACCTGCAAAACTCTTTTCTGAAAACTCCCAGTGGCTACTTCCATTAATTCTACTTCTTTGTAACCACATAAAATCAACCACCAATGCATATAAAAGAGTATCAATATTGAAATGTTCTGATCGTATTTGCCTTGTTCCATATCATTATCTGGTCCTTGTTATCAGATGTAATTAAAACATCTAATAAACACTGACCTCACCACTGTCATGTCTAAAGATTTGCTTTTTTTTATATAATGTTCCTTTTCATCTCTATTTACTTTCATTTGTTTACCATAAATTCTGAGTGCAGAGTTTTGAAAATAAAATTGAAATGCCAAGTGCTTTCAAGAAACGCTTTCAAGCACAGGCAATGATGTATCTGAGTATTTAATTTTTTATAAAGTGCAACATGAAAACATGTCTTTACCTTCATTACTTTTTCTATCTTCCACCCACTGCTTTTTCCCCCAGAATGGTAGCAGGCAAAAAGAACAGAAGAGTTTTCCTCTGTTAAATGAAAACAACATACACCTTTTCTCTATTTGGCATTTAATCTCTCTCTGAGAATTTGCAATCGAAATACATGCTTTCAGTTCAAATAGAAAAAGTATTCTTCACAAACAAGTATTTGCTTGGACGGGGAGAAAACTCTCATTGCAAATGTTGGTTCTCACAACAAATATTTCTGTAGTGTGTTTGAATTGATTAATCTGTCACATTTTTCAGTAAAGTGCAAAATCAGATCAACCCACATCTTGCTTATTTACATGGCCACCTTTAATTCATCATTAATTATACTGAGTGCTAAAGCTTTTAGTGCATAAGATACCTCTTTCACTTAATGGATAATCATTTAGTGGAATATAATTAAAAAAAATTCATATGGTATCTCTGTCATGGCTGTAACCTAACCTCAGCATGATAAAGTTTCTCCAGTAGAAGGATTAGCACTTTCTGGTGGCTTTTGCCTGAGTATTTGTTTGGTCATTAGCTCAACATTCAACTTAGCTAAAGTATCCTGTGATCTGAAATCATGTACTCGACACAGTAAAAATACTTCTGGTTTTAGCTGTGCTTTCCATTAGACCACTTTGTGTCAGGTAATTCAATAGGATTTCAATCCAGATCCCTGCAGCTCTTTAATTAGAAGATAAGAACAAGCAATTCAGGGCAGAGTCTGAGAGAATTGGAAAGGCTGCATGCAAGACAAGGGGACAGAAGCTGCACCTGGCAAAAAGATGGCATAGTAAATGAAAACAAGTTCTGGAGCAAATTATGGGAAGAGACTGGACAGATCCTGATAAGAAATTTTAATTTGAATTGTAGTGAAGGGCCAAGAAGAAAGAGCTGATTTTTCCTCAGCAGTTGCTTTTCTGGGGACTAGATCTGTATCACCCCAGCCTCTGAAGCAAGAAGAGGATGGCAACACCAGCCTTTTTCCCAAAGAAGCACTCTTAATTAGGGATGCAAGTTTGCTATAACCTCTGTTTACACTTGGGTAAACTCAAGTGATGAATAAATCTGACTTCAACCTATTTTCCTCCTTTCCAAATGTCATTACATTGCCGATCTGCAGCAGTCTGCGAGGTGGCAATGGTAGCATCACAAATGTTATACATGCTGAGATCGAGACTATCAATCTTCATGGCACCCCAGTACAGTGTAGTGTAGGTGGGGTGATGGATTGTATTAGGGACCAGGGTTTCTTACAGGAAAATCTGCAAGAAGGAGCTGAGAGCAGTGCTGTGTAGGTTCATGTGTGCATCATAACCTTTTTTGTCTGGGTATGTGAGAGGATATTCCAATGGTGTTTGTACTGAGGTGCTGAGATGGTGAGCAACAGCTGTTCAGTGAAGAAAACTGTGCTGCAAGCTTGGCTTGAACTTGCTAAACAGATGTTTAAGGGCAAAAGCTTTGATTTAATACAATGTCCAAAACTGAACAAGTGCAACAATCAGCAGCAGCATGGGTTGACTGCTTTCTGGGAAAACTAGGTTCACATGGCTTTAATTCAGTTTTCTTCTGGTTAGCCTATGTCTACCTGGGTTTCAGAGCTGTCAGTGCTGTGCAGTAGAATCTCTCCAGTTCTGGCTGAAGCTCAATGTCATTTACTAGGGTATGGCTGAGGTCCATCATGGACGTGACAGGAGAGCTTTGATTTTTCTTTTTTTAAACCCACTGCTTTCCTCTAACTCTTCTTTCCAAAGCCCACATTGGATTTCCTACCTGCGCTCAAGCTCCGGTGCTGCTTGAGATTTTCTTGTTGGCAAGGGGAGGCAGACTGCATATTGCAGGTGTCTTCCTCTTTTCTGCTAAAGAAAAAGCACCTTAAAAAAATCCCAAACAAAAATCTCCACCAAACCAACAACCCCTCCCCCCAAACAAACAGGACAACAAAAAGATCCCCAAACTAAACACACACCAAAACCTCTTCAAAACTACAGGTTGCGTTTTTAGTGAGCTCCTATGTGTTTGTGATAATCTGAGGCAATATCTAGAAGCTTCATTTTTGGAAGGGAATAACACAGAATGTTTTCATATTTTTCGTGTAGCGTAGAAACTGCTGGAATAAAATAGCAATCTGGAGGCATTTGTGTTTTCACTGGTGCTCAGAATTGAAATACTGGTTGATTATTCTTTTTGGGTTTGGCAACTTTTCTTCTTCTTCAGGAAAGGACTTCTGAGTGCAATCAATTAAAGAAAGGATCTGATTTGCTTTGTAATTGTTTTTCTGTCTGTATGAATGATGTAAGGGCATATTGGAAGAATTTACTTCACTACTCTGTCTTTTCTAAAATAACAGGTTTACTGGTTGATTTATGGGTTGTTTGTTTTGGTTTTGTTGTTCTGTCTGTAGGTGAGAAAAAGGTTAATTTGCTTGAGAAATCATGTCTATGCCAGAGAAGGTCAACTTGTTCCGTCATCGTGTACTGCCATTGAAGGCTGATCTGAGCCTAAGCACGGTGGTGTAAGGGAAGAATTAGGCATCCTGTTTTTCTGCATGCTTTTTCCAGCATTTTTTTTCTCCTCTTGTTTTCATAGTTTCTCAGAAAAGGCAGGAGGGTGTTTACTTGGTGGCTAGTTGCTTATATCCCACCCCAGAGCAGACTCTTCTTCCCTGAGACCTCACCTGGAGCATTGTGTGCAGTTCTGGTGTCCTCAACATCAAAAGGACATGGAGCTGTTGGAACAAGTCCAGAGGAGGCCACGAGGATGATCAGGGACTGGAGCATCTCCCATACAAAGACAGGCTGGGGAAGAGAAGGCTGCGTGGAGACCTCATAGCAGCCTTCCAGTATCTGAAGGGGGCCTATAGGGATGCTGGGGAGGGGCTCTTCATTAGGGACTGTAGTGACAGGAGAGGTTTAGATTGGATCTAAGGAAGAAATTCTTTCTTGTGAGGGTGCTGAGGCACTGGAATGGGATGCCCAGGGAGGTTGTGAGTGCTCCATCCCTGGAAGTGTTCAAGGCCAGGTTGGATGAAGCCTTGTGTGGCATGGTTTAGTGTGAGGTGTCCCTGCTTATGGCAGGGGGGTTGGAACTGGATGATCTTAAGGTCCTTTTCAACCCGAACTATTCTATGATTCTATATTTTAGACATTCTCCTTCAAAGTTTCAAACTGTGCTGTGGCTGTGCCAAGCTCATGTCATGTCTCATCCTCTGACTGACCAAAAGACAGAATACCAAGAAGTCCATTTCAATTACGTTAAAAGCAGTAAAGAAATGTGCAAATATAATCAGAAAAGGCAAGGGTATATTGAATTTGTCAAAGAGCTGTCCCTAAACATGAGACTGTAGCAGCCAGTCTGGTTCTTGGGGATGTCTTCTTGGCTGCTTCACTGAACTAATTCTGTGACTCCTAGGATGTGGACCACAAATGATGAAGGAACAAGGCATTGTTGGAGTTTAAACCTTTTGTAAGACCATAAAAGCTGATGGAAATAAAGGGTTTTCATATTGTATATTTTATCTAGTAGAACAAGTGTAGCAGAACTTGTTGTTTGGCTCCTTGCTCTATCACCTATTCACTGCAGCTGAATGACTGACTCATAGAATCATAGACTACCAGGTTGAAAGGGACCTCAAGTATCATCTGGTCCAACCTGTCACTTTTCTCCTGCTCCTTTTTTCTTACTCTTCATATGTTTGAGCTCATGTATGCAATATATATTTTCAATATGTCTGTTTACCATGTGTTGGAAAGCAGAGTGTTATTGATGGGATATTTCAGGGTGATAATTTTAGAGAAATACTAAGCTTATAGAAACGTATTTTTTTCCCTATTTTCCAGATATGTCTGTATTTTTGGTGTGTTCTACGTGGTTTTCTGTAAGACCCTGATTAAAAACCAGAAATTCAAGAATTCTTGAGGGCCTTTCTAGCTAGTCTCACAAAACTGGGCTCCTGTTTTGTGCTTTTGTGGATGTGCAGTCAGTATTAAGGTGCAAGCTGCAGCAGGGACTGCAAAGAAGATAAGGACTCTTCCCTGTTCTGGAAAATTATGCAAAATATGATTTGAGGTTGTCAGTATGGAAACAAATATCTTAATTTTCTTGCAAAGGCTCTCAAGACATCAGGATCTTCAACCTTGTCAGGCATAAACCCCCTGCAGTAAGAAGGACATTTACAGGATTTTACATAATTTACTATTTTTTGATGAAAAATAACATCAAAGAGACACCTGAGGCACCACATCCATTACCCTTTGATAAAAGATGGAAGTTGGTCAGTCCTGTTCTTGTCGTTTATTAGCACTGATTCACAGGGTGAAGGAATGACAGTTAGGAAGAGTTGGTTATTATAGTAACTTCTGAACTGTAGTGGCATAGCTGGTATATAAAGGCTTTCTGATTTCCTTCAGGCTTCTCATATATCAATACCCAGATGTGGTGGTCTCTTTGTAAACTTACAAGTCAATGCATTTGATATTTCTTTTTTATAGCTTCTTATATGATTTTTTTTTTAAAAAAAACACTTTTTCTTGAAGTAGTTCTTAAAATAAGTGATTAATTTTAAAATATTTATATTTGCATATCCACTTCAAAATTTGAGGATGCATACCACAGTATGTAGCATGGTATGTAGTATAATAGGAACAATATTAGTATAAAAGGAACAATAGTTCCTATTATAGCTCTTAACAACCTGCGGAATTGCTCTTTGCTTTCTCCTCCTCGAGGCAGATCATATATTGAGCCCTGTTTAAATCCTTCAAGATGCACACTAAGAAATTTCATGTATACAGAGGCAATCAGACCTCCCCCTGTCCTTGAGCCTTCACGTAAAGGATGTATGAGTTGGAATTTCCAGCTATGTATTACGGTGTTTATTGCCAGTGGAGTATGCATAGATCAATATTCAATATAGCTGTGAACATACGTCCTTCAGACATATGCTAGATGCCCTTCGTTGCATGCAGCCTGGACAGCAGCTCACTGAAATAACAGCTTAAAACAGCTCAGCAATAATAACAACATCTTTCTGTTTGCCCCAGCCCAGGGTTTATTAAAGCAGATGGTCAGAGGTGAGGTTTTGCACTTTTGAGCCATAAAGTATTTGATTCTTTTTAGGGTGAAATATTTCAGGGAGGAGAGGGTCTTTCCCTGACAGTTCACAGAGCTTTGGCATGACTGGCACCACTTAATAGCTGGTGGTTTCTGGTTGTTAGAGGACAAAGCCAGCTAGGGTGCTACCTGTGGATCTTTTTGCTTTGCTGATAGAGACAGCACACGGATAAGCCAGTGTGCATGGTCAGCTGGGTTTCATTCTGTCAGTTAGCATCTTCCAAGGAAATTATCAGAAGTCTGAACTTTCCATTTAATAAACTACAATTAAATAATGCCAAATCTTTGGGAGAAAGGTTCTCCCAAACACCAAAAAGGTCTTTTCCTTGTCTCTAACTTGAGGGTTACAAATACCTTTGATATAAAACAGGGAAGGGAGAGGGGGAATTGTAGTTGGTTACAAAAATTAAGGTCAAACTGCTGTGCATGGGATTTTTGTTTTAACTATGCTATATGATCTTTTGTTCAGTTTAAGATTGCTTTAGATTGGACAGGGAGTGTTTGTAAAGGTCTGAGGGCTGTCAGTGCTGTGAATGTGCTTGGTTTGTTGTGGGTGTTGTTTTTTTTTTGTTGTGGAGAAAAGGCTTTATCCAACTGCTTATCATGGGCTAGAAGGGCTGTGCATGAGAAATAATTGCCAGGGAATAAAACTGCTGGCAGTTCTCACATAACCCACTTCCATGGCGCATACTCCAAGTGCCATACAAGCCTAAACAAGACTCAAAATAAACCAGGGATTTGTTTCCTTCTGTGTGAATTTCCCGGTTTGAGATATCTTGTCAGGCAGGCAGAAATAATTATTACTGGGAGAAGATGGGAATTCTTCCCTCAAAGATACTCATTCATTCATTCACCAGGAGAACAATTAATGACAACTCACTAATGGCTGCAACATTCTATTTTCTGTTTCCAGTGGCATGTGTAGACCCAAGCTTCCGAGTGCCTTGGTACTCCCTGCCTGGCTCCAATTACTTTGGCAGGGAGACACGGTATGCTGCAGGGACCGGCGCTTCCCTTGGCAAGCCGATTCCCAGCCAAGAATAGGTTTGAGCTCTTGGCGTTGAAGTAATGTCTATGAGCAGCACTGAGTAGTAGAAATCGCTGATTGTTCCCAGCAAAGGAATGGCAGTTGTGGTTTAACTATGTAATTATTGCAGATTGGGGGGGGGCGGGGAGGGGGGAAGGATTGAGTATTTGGGTGTCAGGGCTCAGCAGAAGTGTGGGAGACTTCTTAATCAAGCAAATATTTCCCTGCAAGATAAAACCAAACTGAAACATGCAAGGAAACAAAAGGATCTTAAAAATAAAACCTAAATTGTTCTAGTTTCTTTGTCAGGGCTTTTGCCCTGAGCATGTGGGTAAAGCATTGCCTGTTACATGGTCAGTGTCCTAGTATGCAGCTTTTGCCACTTCTGATGTGACTTCACACAGCTGTAAATATGCACATGAGATGCTTCATCAAGCAAAGGTCTGAGGTGGGATGAAACAGAGGTCTGCAGCTGTGTGTGTTGTGCCTATGCAAAAGAAAAAGTGCAAGTGCTGTGTTTAGTACTTTAATACAAGGTACCGGTCTATAACTTACAGCTGGGAGAGATCAGTGTCCCGTGGTCTTTTACTGACCTTGTGGTCTTGAAGAGGCTGCGGACCTGAGTTTGAAAACAACCGCTTGATTGGCCTGGAGCCTTTCTTCTAGGGCAGCCATCAAGCCCTCCACCAGGAAGGATGAGTGAAGCAACACAACTCTGACACATGTCTTGTACTGCTCATGTGGTGCAGCAATGAGAAACCCGGTGACTTGGTTGGTGACAGCCCTAAATGAGTCCAAACCTTCCTGATGATGAGGTTGTTGCAAAAGTAGCTAAGGATCCTGTCCAAGATGTTTTTAAGTAAAATCCTGTTGGATAAGTTCAGTATCTTTACATTAGAGATGTCAATGGAGGCTGGAAGCTGAAATTTTTCACATCCACTGAAAATGTTACTTCTAACACATTACCTCGTCAGGCTTGAAAGGAGAAAAAGCCCAACGCTAGCTAATAATGAAGTGATAAGCTGTAATGATATGCTGCACATTTTGAAGTGAGCAGTGTAGGTGCAGACAAATCAGGAATGATTTTATACATTAGCACATATACAGAAGTATGGTTTATGATTTAATTCAAGTTCTAAAAGCAACAATGCAAAGAAGGAACGTAATGCCCTGATGTTTGCATTCCTCTTGCACAAGGAAACAAATGAAGTCTGCTTATAACCTACAGTAATTAGTGGCTTCTATGTAATTTATTTGTTTCTGCACTGCCTTTTCAATTACACTGCTGTGGCTGATCTTGGGAAGAAGAGGAGAGAGTCTGAGCTCAGGAAGGAATAGCTCCTCATCCAAAAGTGCTGCCATGGCAGAAACAGCCCAGGGAGATGGTTGTGAGACTTAGGACTTGCAATGTTCCCATTGCTGAATATGTAATTTAGGTCACTGAACTATGTTTTGGTAAAAGATACTTATCTATTCCACTTCTTGCTGGTGTCATGTGCTGGGAAATCAGATGTTGGAGTGCAAAAATACATGAGAGACCAGACTTAAAATGGCATTAAATATAAATGGCTCAGTGACTGACTGCTTGCATTTTGCGATAGCGGTTGTAGGGGATGAGGATCACATTGCTGCTTCTGTAACTTTATTGTCCTGTTCTATGCAAATTCTGATAAAAACCAAGCTTCTCTGTGCGGCTGAATTTTAGTTTCTTTATGTTCAGAAGTTGAGCAGAAGACCCAGAAGAAATATTGTCTCCTATTTGCTGTGTAGAACTCATTTCTCTATTGTAACATCTCTGTTCAATTTAAAGAAGCTGACAGGGTGTTAAATTCAGGTGTTTCCCTATGTCTCCAATGGAGATGCTCACTACCAGCAAGAAATTCAAGCCAAAATATGCCTTCTAAAGACAGCAGACTTTCAGATACATGGTAGTGGGCCTTTGACCAGTGTTGCTCAGGTGGCTGTCTGCATAAATCAGGTTTATCTAATCCTCAGGGTAACTGTGGATGCCTTATTCTAGACAAAAATTAGTTAAATCATGCCATAATTTAATGCAGTTATTGGCTGTGGGCAAATGCTGGCATCATGGGGAGGCAGTGTTGGTGTAGGTGAGCTCTTCCTCTCCCAAGCTTTACTGTGTGCACTGGGTCAGCTGCAAAGAAATTGGTGGTTGACTGACCTGTTTTCTTGTCCGCCTGGACTTATTATTTATACAGTTTCTGAACTATGTTTTTCCTTTTCCCTTTTCTCCTTTCCACCCCTCTTCCCCTCCATTTCTTTGCAGGAAGATGTGCTAGGTGATTTATCTTAGTTATAAAAGTACTTGGAAGTTCAACTGATAATAGCAATGCAAATGTAGGTTAAAAAACAAACAATAAAAACAACTCAAAACCCCTGACCAAACACACAAAAAAACCCTCCTGCCACCCCAAACTTTACCCTTGGGTAACAAAAGGAAAGAATGCCTCCTAGATAATCCATCGGGCAGCACTCGGAATACAACAGCAGAAAAACATTTAGAATGTTTCTCCTAATTCTCTCAAATGAAAACCAAGCAGTTTTCCTGTTCTCTCTGCAAAATGTCAGCAAATAGTGATCAGTAATGCAGCTGTGAGAAATAGTAACTATTTTTGCTAGCTACCATTAGGTAACCCCTGACAGTGGCAGCCAATGCCAAGGTAGCAATCTTGATTTTGCAACTCGGTCCTTGGGGTTCTAGTTGCTGAGATCTGAAGCATCAGAGCTACAGAATTCATGTTTTCTGCATTTTATTCTATCAGATTCCAACCTAACTGCACCTATAAATATTGCAGCTTTGGGTGACATATTGAACAATACAATTTAGCATACCTTCAAATCATTAATGGCTCACATTTTCAGTCAAATCTGGAGACTATAACAAGCTAGGGGAAGGATTTTCTTTCATATGATATTCCCCCCCATTCCCCCTTCTTCAAAGGTATACCACTGTATGAATGTTTATATAAATAACGTATGTATCTGTAAGCATTATATACAAATGCACGTAGTTATATTTATTAATACTTGAACATATTTATTTGCACTTTGTAATGGCTAATTAATTTGGCAAAAGCTATATTGTGTTAAATTGCATGCTAAATCAAAGATATCGCCCTAGAATTTACTGTGAGATGTTAATTGCTGAGGTTATCATCAAGTAGAAGCTTGGGATAATTTGTCATTTGTAACAACTCTTCTCTTACTAAAAGTTACAGGATTTACAGATGAGTTGATCCAGATCACCTTTCTACAGCAGTTAATTATTAGCTCCTGTGCTACCAGCTTTCACTTTAAAATTACCTCCTTGCTCATTCAGTCTTGCTTTTAAAAACAGTTTAAGATTACGGAATACATTTGCCACTGAGCCTGCTGCATTTATCTTGGGCACTGGTGACTCTTAAACTCCCTGCTACACACTTTCAACATACCTCAGAGTGAAGCTGTCGCTCTGAATTTGTCTCTCTCAAGAACTGATTAAAGTGATAATTCTTTAGCATAAATACTGCTGGTAAGCTCCTTCATGGCCAAGAGGTACAAATAACCACTGATTTCAAAGACATTTGCAGAGTTTCTCTTCATTAGCTTGTAATTCTGAAATAAAAATTCATGTCCAAAATAATTAGCGGCTGCCAGGAAGATTTCTTGTATCTGTAAAAGCGCTGCACAAATCTAACAGCAATTCCAAACGTTCCTGTGACTCTCCAAACACACTTCTGGCCGCATACATCCTTTTTGCATAAACATGGGTACAGTGGGGTGGAAAATAAACATTTCAGATTATTCACACACACAAAAAAATTAAGCTCATATTCAACGAGACGAGGGTATAATTTTCCTGCCAGGGGTGGGAGGAGGTTGGAAGGGAGAGCAGACACATCCAGAGACTATTTTAGCACTGCAACTCTATTCCAAAGTTGAACATATTTGGTATCTTGCAAAGAAAATGTATTTTGGAATACTTTCTCAATCATTTTTTTTGTTATTTGTCCAGTTATAGTAAATTCATATTTGCCAGTAGTTTAGTTACTTTAACAAGTAAGATATGTAGAGACATAATTCAAAATGACAGGAAAGGAGTAGCCAATATATGGTGCACAAATGACTCCCTGTTAACATGTCACATATTACATCCTTTATTAAAAACAGCCCCTGCTCCGTGTCAGCAAACAGCGCTTGCAACCATCACCCCAGCTCAGCTTTATGACCGACTGATTGTCTAAAAGCTTATTAGTATGTAAAGTAAAATATTAACATGAATACAAACATACAGTATTGTGTATGTATGTAGGTGTGTGTGTTATATATTGTCATTGTAGGGATTTACATTCAAACATCTTTTTAATCACAGCTCATAGTTTTAAATAAGCTTCCCAAGGCAGCTTGGATACCAAAATTTACAGGTATTTCAGCATCCATCTCCTGCACAATCAATTAATTTGCAGGTTAGGGCATACCTTGCAGGCTGGTATCTGTCTGTCTCAGGTCTGTAACATTCTTCCAATTACCCCATCATACAGCTTCCCTTGCACCTGGCATGGTAACTTTGCAAATAACTTTTATCCCCCAACTTTCAATTCTTAAAAGAAGAAATAAAATGTTGTGCATAAATCCTGAATTGACAGATGAAAGATTTAAAATTGTCCCTTGCTCTGCTCAGTTTTACCCTCTGTACCCAACTCTGTTTTCGCCTGTGCTGGAACTGGAAATTCCTGACTCTTTATTCTGCTGTTAGTGCAACAGATGTCTGAGCCCTATCCTCGGCAAACTTCTCTGAAGCAGCCAGTGAGTAGACATACTGTTACTGCTGTATAAGACAACTAAGAAATACATATATCTCTCAAATGCTGTGTATATTTTTATGGTGTGTGCATGTTTGCATTGTTTTAAAATTGGTTGTTAGTATAAACAAGTGTATGTGCTATTATTTCTTGATTATGATAATGCCCCTTATGCATCACAAAAGTTTTAATCAGAAAACAGTGGTTTTAAGGCATAATTTTTACAAACATCCAATTCTTAACACAACTCCTAAGGAGTCTATAAGAGCGAGGAAAAGGATGGGAGGGAAAGAGCAGTTCCAGTGCCGCAGACTGGCTGTGAGTAGGGATCCTGGCAGTGCCTGTGAGGCAAGCCCACCCTAGGGTATATCTCTGGCAATTTTCCATCCCATGACAATACCATCACACTGAAAAGATGCCACATTCTCTTGGTGAGAAAAGTCATGGTATGTTTATTACACAGTGAATGAAAAAAAAATGGTAGCCATTACAAAGGTGTATAATTCAGCAATTAGTTATTTGTTTGTTTCTGACACCCCTTGCAAACAGTTACTGCTTCAGTCAAACATAATTCGATTATCTTTATTTATTTTCTTTTTCCTGGTACTGTACATTAGCAGGGCAAATAAAAGGGAAAACAGTGCAGTCCCTTGTAATAAAGAAAACAGCAGCAAACTATTAATGCTCTTTGAAAAGAGTAGTTTTAACAAAGTAAGCAAGAATCATTTTCTTTGGTTGAGTGTTGATTCCCTAGTGTGCTCTCAGTAAGTAATTAGAATGGCCCAGTGAATGTCAGCATCAGCTTGTTTATTCTCATTATTTTATCATTTTAAAAACCCTCTAGGTGATGAGACATGCAGTATAGAACATAATTACCATTATTAGCATACTAATTGGACACAAAAATAGGCCAACTACAAGGTAGCCAACTGAATAATTTCACATTAATCAAACACCATAGTGAATAAGCCTATTGTTAAATTGACAGCTACAATAATTGACAATATTTCTCTGCGAAGTATAAGAAATTCCTTGTAATAACTCTGCAACGTTATATAATTCAGTAATTTCCCATATTTCCAGCCTTAACTTTGTACACCTAGTTCAAGTTCAAGAAAACATCATGATAAGATTATTAGTCTATTATCAAGTGGAAGAAGTATATAAAGACCTGCTTGTTAGCATTCAGGAATAGATTCACATGATAAGAAAACAAAGAGGCTACCAATTTGGTTACTTGTTGCTTCAGCATTGAATATGTATAAAGGTTCACGATAAGATTTTTTTTTCTTAAACTGTATATTAAAGTCCAGCTCTCATCTTCAAGAAGTACAGAAAATAGCAAAGAGTTTAATAAAAGCAAGTGCTAAAAAAAATATGACAGTGGGAACTGTGACTTCCATCCTCTGAGATAATTTTATGGCTGAGCCTGGTTGGCTTTTCAGTGGTGCATTTGTCTGGTGCCATCCCTGTCTTGTTTAACAGCAAGCTTAGAAAGTTGCAAAGCCACCATGAGAAGTGAGAATTCATGAAATGCTCAATTAGTAGCAGGCAGGAAGGGAAAACTGGCCCTAGCTGCGTTTCGCTTTGAAAACCTTGGGGGAAATAGCACAGGAAAGGAGTCTGTGGAAAGGCAAGGAGAAACAAAGATTGGGAAGGTATAAGCAGGGGAAAATGAGGGTTATGGCAGTGGGAAAGAGACCGATAAGGAGAACAGAACCAGATGGTGAAACAAGAGGAGCAGAGCTAAGAGAAGACGAGAAGAAAGAAAAACAGTGAGGAAGAAAGAAAATAGTCATCAAGAAAAGGGAGGAAGAGAAGGTAAGGTGAGAGTTGGGGAAGGGAGAGCAGATTTGGGAAAGTATGAAACAATATTCTTCTTTTAAGAATTCAAAGGCGACGGGAAACAAGTATCTCACTGAAAGAAATGTTTCCTTCCCACTCCCCAGGCTTTTGGAGATGTAAAGTCTGGGAAGAAAGACAGAAAGGATTCTCTTTTAAGTTTCTGTTTATTTCAATAAGGAGAGTGTTTCTGAAAATTCATGTAAAAGCTATATTTCATACAGTTGCTTGTGTGGGCATTGGGTGCTCAAAAAGGATGGGGCACATGGCAATAGCACTGGTTCTGAGCCCCTCAAGTACTTCTGGATGGCTTCTTCATTATAAGTGCGCTGATGAAAGCCAAAACCACGTGGGAAAATTTGATTGATGGCATGGAACTTTAAAGAAATGTAAGGGAAGGAAGGTCAGAAAGAGAAAAAAATATTGGTGTAGCTTTTATGAAATGCCTGTTTTCACAGCATCAGACCTGGCACCCACAGTAGTCACTGCAAGCCTTTGTATTAGCACCAGGTCTGGCCTTTCTTGCAGCATTTGGAGAGTGGAGACAGCATTGAGCTTGGGCCAGCAACTGTCTGAAATATCATTATTTCAGTTAACCAAATTACTTCAATTCCAGTTGCCAAAGAGGTAATTCTGGACACT
Organism: Agapornis roseicollis; assembly: GCA_002631895.1. Classification (NCBI taxonomy): domain Eukaryota; kingdom Metazoa; phylum Chordata; class Aves; order Psittaciformes; family Psittacidae; genus Agapornis; species Agapornis roseicollis. The sequence continues at coordinate 113,733 of NDXB01000152.1, forward strand.
GAGTGGTTCTGGTAGATGCGGCTCTTGAGAATCTCTGCTGATTTAATTAAGGGCAGAAGAAGCTTTGCTGTAGGAAGTGGCCTCTAAATTTCTATTGAAATTTGGCTGCCTCATTTTGAATGAAGCTGTAGGAAAAAAAGGACTGCCTTGCAAACAACAACAACAGCAACATATTTTTTCCCAGCTGTTCTTTACTTATTAATCTGATACTGAGTAATTCTGTGCTAATGATTTGGGATGCTTGTGAATACATCACAATCTCAGTTTATTGATTACTGTTTTATTTCCCTTCACGTAGCCAGTCTCTTCAAGTAGGGAACACACAGTAAAAAATAGAGAACACTGTACTTCAGATATGTTGTGGTACAGAGATGAATTGCAGTGGGAAATGTCAGAGTGTGTTAATATGAACTAATACGTTCAGTATGGCTCAGACTTTGTTTTAAGCGTGAGTATACATGCTACATCTTTGATTTATTCACTGAACTCAAAAATGCATCTTTGGGCACTCACTGTTAGGAAACTTCTTTCCTTTAGCTGACTTGGTAACAATAAATGACCATAATACCTGGTTTGGGAGAGTCTTGAGTTATCACTGGAAAAGTGATATAATCTGCCTTTTATAGAGGAAATCTTATAGCAGGAAGAAGGAAGTGTCCTGTGCTGGGTTTACAGCAGAGTTACGGATAACAGCCAAGGCCATATTTTTGCTAATACATTAGGATAGCTCCAAAATGTGCCAACCTCATAGCTTGGAATAAAGAAAACAACAAACCTGAAAATATTCTTGACAAGGCATCTCTCTTAACACATTAAGAGGCTGTCCAAACTGTGAGAAAAATCCTCAGCAGTTCCTCTCCTTCTGTCACAGAGTCTGTGCTTTGGTGGTTGAAGTTGCAGGGCTCCACCAAAATGCTTTATGTTAGATTATATGTGAGCAACAGCTCACAGATAGCATGTTTAACATACATCGTGTCTCATCTGCTCCTTTATGTGCCAGCTACTGAGGGCACTGCAGAATACTCAAAACCACCCTGGTTAACACACCAGCTAGATCTGGGCAGGGTGTTTGCTATGGGCACACTCGCGTATTGTACATCCTAACAGCATCTGTTAAAAAGACATTGCAAATCTGATGTTTTCTCACCCCTTAAATACATGTGGGTGACTAATGAAAGAAACTCCCCACTATCTACACCCCCCACTGCCCCAACCCCAACCAAGCTCCACATCTGAATGCAAAAGGAAAGAAGGATACTGCGCACATTCAGGCACAATAAATGCAGAAGAAAAACACTGCAAAAGATAGTTGTTGAATACATTTGAATAACAAACACATTTGAGGAAATCCCAGTCTGCTTAGGGGACAGAGAAAAGGAAAATAAATTCATCACATTATTCATTGGAAATTATTTGTTCAACTCTGTTCCTTAATGTGTCAGCTAAAGATGATTTTGAAGAGTGAAGATTTTCTTTTCTTGCTTAAAATGACTCGAAAGAAATGAATATTCCAGCCACCAAGTGAGGTTAATATATGAGTTTCATAGCCATTTACTCAACACTGCTGTTCCCTGCAGAGTAATGGCACTCAGATGCATTCTGGGATTGCCAGGGGTGAAACAGTAGTAGATGTTCTTGAATAATTTAGCAATGTATGAAAGCTTATTTCATCATCATCAACACAGTAATACTTTGCACCAATGGAGTGCTTTACATTTCTGGTGTCCAAAGCTGTGCAAGTATTCTCATTCCCATTTTTCAGTTAGGGAAGCTTGAGAACAGAGAGACAAAAGTAATTTTCCAAAGGGGGTGAAGGCTGTGGCAGACCTACGAGAGAGATCCTGATCCTTAGGAAGGGGCACCCATAACGTTTAAGTGTGGGTGAAGATGCTGCAGTTTAGACCTGTTTATGCTTAAAGAAAAAGAGAGGTCTAATAAAAAAATCTTTTATCTTTCCTGGTAAAGTAAGAATTAAATGAAGTATTAAATTTCCAACATAAACTAAATCTAAATATATTGTTAGTATCCATGCACTGGTTATACTAAAGTGGCAGAGCAGATTTACATGCAATTCTTTCAATGACAGGAGGCTACACTTATGTTACAGTGATTATTACCATTAGGCTAAGGGAGTACAGAAACTCTTGTGAGACTCTATGGGCTGCTTACACATGCATGTAACTGGTAACTTTTTTGTGTGTTTGAAGAATCTAACAGCTCATCAATCTTATTCTTCCCTGAATGTAGATTGGTCTTTAATGGGATCAATGAATAGTGTTGGTATTTCACTGGCCAAAATTGTAAATGTGCTGTTACATTTCCTATTTACCCTGTAGCACAGGGATTTTGAAGTGTTACTGCTAATGTGTTTTGCATTCTATTGCTCTCCTACAAAATTTATGGCCAGAGAGAGCCTGCAGAAACAATATGGGCAGACAGAACTCAGTTGTCTTCTCTGTACTGCATTCAGATTGTATTAAAATATATGGTTTTGAAATAACTGAAGGAAGGAAAAGTGAAATACTGAGCAAAGAGGGAGTTGAGAATGGGAAAGAACTTCAGATTAGTTTCATAAAACCAGAACTTTGGTTAACAAGACATGTCAGAGATGGAAAAAAAATGTGGCTTTCTTTGCTTAAGAAAAATTATCATAACAGTGAGATGCAGTGGAAATGCCTTTAGTTAGCCCAGACAAAAGGTAGAAGGAGAGAGGAGGAGGCTGTTGGGCAGGGAAATTATCAGTGGAATACTACATTGTTAATTATAACTCAGGAGTAGCCTGAAATGACTAGTGCTCTTCTAGTCCGATCCCTTCTCTTCACTGTCCTTTTTAGGACTGTGCTTGGACCTGTTACAGCTGTGCATTAATCTCTATAACTAGCACCCTACATACCATAGGTTTTGTTTCTCTAATGTGGCTCCTATGGTAAGAGCCATATGTACACTCCAGAGGTCTGACAGGGTGGGGGTTTCTCTTTGTGCATGGTGATGCAGGTCGATGTTGAAGATGCATATCTAGTACTTTGACTATAAAGTGGCAATTCCTGTATTTTATTTTTCTTTTTTGGAGCTTTTGTTCATGACCTATCATCCTGAAGCAGCTCCAAGGAAGTTGTGCATGCTACAGAGATAGAGTTGGAAAACCTTACCATTCTGGGGAAAGAAATTGTTACTGGGTATCCTTTACATATATATCTTTTTTTTGGTGGGTGATGGTCCAAAGCCAGGTAGGCACTATAGTCCAAGGCCTTCACCTGACAATGTGTTATCTAGGAAATCAATGCAGAGTTGAGGCAAGCTTGATAGACTTCTTCAAGTTGCATGCTGAATCATGTTTCCTATGACTGACTGCTTCTCCCCTGGGTGTGTTCAGGGGAGGCAATCAGAAAGAGTAAGTGATGTAGAAGATTTAATTCAAACAGATGAGTTGGTCTCTTCAGAGGGAATGTAAAGGGTCTGAAGCAAGTTGTGTGTAAGAGCCCCAAAAAGGTGAAAGAAGAGGAAGCAGTATGTATAGCAGAATCTTAGAAATTTAAGCAATGTCCCACAGATGAACAACAGGAATTGCATGTGTCAGTGATGAGTTAGAGACCTTGCATGCAGATGCATAGGTCAGCTGTGCTTGTGCTACCACTGGATGCTCTCCTGAGCTTGCCCTTGGAGTGTGCTGTTCATCAACCTGATCACCTGTATTTCTGATATTTTCTAGCTCTGTGCCATCTCTAAACATCATTAGCCTCACTGTTATTGTAATCTTGCAAGTGATGCTGTTTGTGAAATAGAACCCAATAGGTGGTAGTAAAGGCCAGATAGGCTGTTTGATTAATTCAGTGAAATAATTTCTGGAGCCCTTGCCTTCCAGATGAAATACAGCATGGCTATTCAGGGACCCTACACACATGGGTGGCAAGCATGGTGTTGCTAACCCATGGCACATTGTGTATATTAAATCTGAAAGATGGGGAGGATCCTCTTTCTTTGGAAGCCAGGCAAATATTCAACCACATACAAATTAACTTGAGAAATGTGACTGTGGTGTTCTATGTGTCATCTGTCAGAAAAAGTGATATTGTTCTGAAAAGGACAAAACTGTGGAGGAAAAATGACTCTGCAGATCCCAAAGCCTGGAGAAGTTACAGTTAAATGCAGCCACAAAAATCAAACACCCTGTTGAAACCACTCAGCTCTGTCTGATGGTGCCAAGCCTCTATAAAGCCAGCAAAGATGGTTTGCTGAGAAATCCTTTAGTAAGGGGGAATCACTCCGTAACAAAGAGCAGACTGGTATGTGCTCATACCTTGGCTTTGGCAAACAGTGTGTGGCTGGATGTAAGGGACAAAGTATAGGAAAAATTATAAAGAGGGCTTCTGCATCTTCCTGCTTACTAGAAGTTGTACAATGGCAAATGCTGGTTACATGTGGGAAGATGCCATTTACAGGAGCTTAGTATTTCCTTTGCCTGGTGCAAGTTTGCCAGGTCAGCAAAGTTGTGTTCAAACTATGTCATTTCATGAGTCAAGGAGAATAAAGTAGGTGGCAACAGCAGAGAGAAGGCAGATAAAAATGTGAACAGCTTTTCTGGGGAGGTGGCCTAAATTATGTTCTTTTTTTTTACTGTGATATAAATATGGAATAATTTTCTTTGGATCAATGGATTTCATAGAGTTCATAATAATCTTGATTGTACTATTTAGCATCTATGCTCTGAATAATACAGTTTTCAATGCACTTCCTCCATGCTAGACATGTACTTTATATCTTATGCTCTTACTCAAGTTGCCTCTGCAAAGAGCATATTTTCCCTTCATTGCTTTAACCAGACTTTAAATACACATCCTCCCTTTAATTCTGCACACATCTTTTAACAGTCTGTCTTTCCATCCTTAAGTATCACTGAAATGCCAGATGAGAGTTATTGTTCATATTACTAGAAGATTCTAATGGATTTATATAAAACTCGGTGCCATTGTTCTTGAAGTCCATTTTGTTGTAATGAAGTTCCACTCTTAATATTCCATGATCTTCAATGTCCTTTACAAGTAACTTTTTATAAATTAATCTATAATAATCTAATTTAAGTCAGTTAAAGTGGATAACAATACTCCAATTATGATACTGGGAAAAAATTTTACATAATGGGGGCTTTTATATAAATGGTTAACGCTAGTACTTTAGTTTACAACATACTGTATGAATCACTAATTAAATGCCTAAGTAGCAATAATGGAAGTGGAACTATCAATACAGAGAAGATATCGATGATGTAAGGCATTAATAAAACTTTATGGCACCATTTAATCTTTTTTTATAGGTACTCCATTATGTCTGTGAAAAAAAAGGCAGAAAAACAAGAAAGTGAAAAAGAGTGAAACTTAAAGGGACCAGGAAATGGAACCTAAAATGTGCTTTGCCTTGTATCTTCCCCACAAAATGGGCCAGATAGAAAAGTAATGAGATATATCTTTATCATGTTTCTAGAAATATGGCTGTTCATTGTAGCTGAGTGGTTTGGATGCTACTTAAATCACCTATATTCTGTGGCATAAATGAAGGGCAGCATAAGTAGTATCTTCAAAAGAGGATTGCAAGTTTAGCAATGCACTGACTAAAAAAGAACAACTAAACTGTTGTTTTCTTGCTATTGGTCAGCAGAGATGACTAGCAGTGTAAATATATAAACATTTATATTGGAAGGAAAAACTATTAACAAAGGTATTTTATTTTTAAGCCAAAGCACAAGCTTGGCTCTCAGTGCTGCCCAAGGACCGTTCGAGGCGGCTGGGCTGCTCTCCTGACAGGACATCTCCTCTGTGTTCCTTGGATGCTGTCCAGTGTCCCCTGCAGGAAAGCAAGCTGCCCATTTGCATATCAAAGCAGAGTAATACACCAACCCCAGTCGAACTCTAAAGGGAAATGAGAGTATATGGGAATTTTTAGTTTTAACAACTCTCAACAAAAAAAAAAGACCACCTCCATTCCTTTCACGCAACAGTCGCTTCAAACGATTTGCAACACATTTGAGCAGAAACAAGTATTTAACCCTTCAATTACCCTTGCAGGGTGTTTCAGTCCTGGCTGTGCTTTGACAAAATAAGGGGAGAGAGATCTTATCCTGAAAAATGCACTTGAAATCAGCACTCTGAAAGGTATTGCACTGAGGCCTCCCACGTATTTTGATGTGTATTTGAAGTGTGCAGGAGTTGGGCTAGTGTTTCATGCTCACTGTTGTTGAGATGACATGTTTGTTTAGCACAAGATTTTTAGCCTTGTGACTTTTTGTGCCTCACAGGAGGTATTTGACATCTGCATGGGACATGGTTGTTGAGGTTTGGCTCTGAGCTCCACCTTCCCTGGATGCCCATTGCTGAGCAAGCTGGAGCCGACAACCTTCCTCACAGCTTTAATAAAAATAAATCTTTCTGTATTATGTTAAAACTATGACTTCAATATGAGTAGATGAAGAGGCTATGAAATTTTTTGCCAATATCAGTTAAGATTACATCCAAGAAATAACTTCTCTTTGTGATAAGAAATTCATTATTCCCTTTACCCATCAAATGAGGCTATTGGCAACCCTTATGCCTTGAATACACGGGAGCTGAGGACATCAATAATCCTTCAAATTTGCAACTGAAACCAAACCTTTGTGCAGACTCTGCTTTCCTCCCCTGTATTGCTTCCTTTTGCAGCTACCATGTCTTCCCTCTTCAAATATCTTTGAAGAACTGCCGGAGTTTAACTTAACTATTACATTTCTGGTGTTTGAAGTTAATCCTCCTTCCACTGGGGTTTGCTGTATTTTGCTGAATGACAAATTTAGCTGAAATGCTTGAACAAATACAGCCTTGTCTCTCTATACAACCAAACAAATCCTGGGCACATCGTTAGTAATTTGATCAAACTTACACAGTAATTAAAAGGTACCTACAAAAGGATGTGGGGTTTCCCATAAATACAACCTTATCCTGCATCATGGCTATCACATGAGCAGAGCTCATCTTGGTCACTTGCTTTTCTTCTGATGTTATTCTGATTTATCAGCAGTTACTCTACTACTCTTACAATCAACCATGGAATAAACTTCTTATTAGAGAAATAAATATAATTCACATGCTTTGAAGTGACCATAGGATTTTCCAGACTTACACAGGACACTGGGATTGTCCTATTTGTTCTGGAGTTCAATGACAGGAATTCTGTCACAAAGCTTCAAGTCTTTCAACCTTTCCCAGTGTTTCATTAGTTCTCATTTTTTCACAGGTCTCTTGATAGCATGAAAGAAAAAAAGGAGAAAAGATCAATGAAAGTTCGCCCTGATTTAATAGTTTTAGCCATACAGTCCTCTCTCTTCCAGTGTTCTTGTCCCTTATAACAGCTGAGCATTGTATTGCTTAATGCGCTGTAAAGCTGAGACCCTGTTGTAGCTTGTTTCAGAACTCTAGAAATGGCACTAATGGACAATTGAAAAACATAAAAACCAATGAGAGGCATGAAGGCTCATCCGTGTCAGCAAGAATGGCTGGAGACTGGGCTGCGTGTAGGGACCACAGCAGGACCTGGCCCTGCTTTCCTCTGCACCAATTTGTGTAAATAAAACCATAGCGTGCACCTACTCTGAGGTAAGGCGGCAGACTCACACTTAAGCAAACTGCGGCTGTGATTTAACTTTTATCTTCAATTCTTTATGTGATTTCTTCTTTCTGGTATTGTGTGGTGACTTTCATCCTTCTCCCTGCCTGGGATGGGCTGCAGGCTATAGAGAGGGTGACAGTTTCTGTAGCTTCAACAGGGTCAAATTTTTAAATCCTTTTTAATTTTAAAGGTTGTTTGGATATACATTGAAACTTTCAAAGCTGCATATAATGCACCATCCCTGTTTCCTTTGAACATACCTAGGCATTCAGTGCCAACTCCATTTGGTTTATCGTGCAATAAGACGTCATGTTTCATTTTATTTATGGGCTTAATATTCAAGTTTTTCACAAGTTATTCTTCCCATATGTGCCTTTAGAAATATGTTAGAAAAATCATTATGTCCTGCTGCTAGGAGTAATGCATTAATAAGCAGATTAGCGTCCTGCTGATGGGCAAAAATCTGCTTTTAGCACTAGATGAAGGCACTTGGTCCAGAATGAGCCATGAACCACAAAGTTTACAGGTTATGGATGACTGGAGCATTATAATACTTTGTGCACTATCAAGTGCAATGCTCCCTCCTGTTTTAAAATAGAAGCTTCTGCTTAAGTGTGCATCATTGTCTCTCCCTGCCTCTGTTAACAAACCTTGCAACCTGGTTTCTCCCCCAGGAGGTCCTGTGCTCTTGACTTCAGCCTCTGGAATGAAGCAGGAGCATTCTGGAGTTTGAGTGATCCCTTTGCACAAGTATAGATGAATGAAGCTTGCCTGATACTGTATTTCTTGTGTTAATTCATCAAGAAGCAAAACTGGCACAAGCACCTAGTGATGACAAAAATCAGTTTTCTGTGCTGATCCCTTCACTGGCAGCCTGTGATATCTCTGTTGGCTGGTAGAGTTGGTGCTGTCCTTTGGTGGGTTGCTGTTAAACTTCTCACATTGCTTGTATGTGGCTGTGTGTGTAGAAAGCACTGCTTTTGGAGCACTTTAGGCCTTTCCTAAATGAAACCTGTTGCAAATTTGAGACTGGGATTGATAGGATAAGGGGAACAGCTGTGATGTTGCTCTAAAGCTGAATGTTGCTGGTTTTGCATAATCTGCAAAAATATGTTGTCAGGACAAGAGATCCAGCTGGCTCTTTGCCACCTTCCCCCTCTGCAGTGTATACTGCGGGAGCGGGTGTATCATCTGGAGAGTGGAAGGTTTATCTCTGACACCAAAATATCAACCTGGTATAGGGAAAAAAATAGATATATGTGTATATTTTAGTGACTTGCTATTCATCTTGCAATGTGGCCACTAAAACAGGAAACAAAGGGAGATGCATTTTCCAGTTCTGTGATGCTGCAGGGTTACAGGTAACAGTGATGCAAATAGAGGGGCTACACACTTGCTGCATGCTGCTGTGTTTGCATATGCACACCACAATCTTCTTAATACCCATGGTAAATCCTGCTGTCTGCTACAAGCTCTGTTTTGAATGTTAGGCTTGTTTGCCTTCTGTTTTTTAAGCTTATAAACACTTTGGGGCTTAAATTCCCACAGAAGGTTACAAGAGCTATGTTAACCCTCGGCAATGGTCTATTTAAATGAGATTATCTTGGCCAAGTGGGGCAAAAGGACTGAGGAAGCAAACTGACAGCTGAGTGGGTCAGGTTTGGGACTGCAGTTTCTCCAGATTCACATTTTCAGCAGCATAACCGCATTGAATTTGGTGGGGATTTACAGCAAACATATAAGTAGAAGATTACAACAGTTTTCAGTGATTGATAGGTTGATGCTGCTCATCTGCTTAGACCCAGGGGTTAAGAACTGTTGTTTACACCTGATCTCTTATGTTAAGCATGTTGCTGCTATTACTTGTGGAGGCTGACAGAGACAGAGGGTTTGATGTGAGTCTTCCAGAATTATATTTACTAGTGTCCATATATAAGGTTTTGTGATGTTATAAAATGCTCCTGCGCATTGAGAAAATAAAATCCTGGTGGAAGTCGCAGCTAAGAAAATCATTTGATGTGGCTCTTTGTTCTTGGTGTTCTACCAGAAATCTGGCTTTGGTGGCATGAATAAGGAATCCAGAACCCCCACTTGAAACCCTTGCTACTGTTTTTTAAATAGCCTATACAAAGGTAGCACTTGGTTTGGGTTTTTCTTTTTTAATTATCATAACATGAAAGACGATGATTTCAATATCCACATCTAATTTACATCCTAAACCAAAATGCTATTGCCTTCAAAAGATGTTAGATAAAAACTCAGAGTATGAGGGAGTAGGTATACTGCTCTAGCTGGGGTATAAAGGAGGCAGGTTTGACTCTTGTGGTGAGATTCATGGAGAGTAATGGTTATAAATCCTGTAGAAAGGATTCAGAAGTGGCTAAGCTCTGAATTTGGTCTAGAATTTGTTTTACTGTTGGTGATCTCTATTAATATTCAGAATTAATGAAAGGGGGTGAGTTTGATGGGTGGTGTGTAGAAGCTGTGATTTTGCATATGCGTGTTTGGAAATGCTAGATCCATGGCTTGAAAATGAGGAGGGAACAGGTGTAACAGGCTGTTTCCTAAGCCATGGAAAGAAATTGCCTTTCCTTTGTCTGTGGGTTTCTTGTCAAGGTGTTCCCACCTCTAGTTCCTCCCAGTCCATGCCTGTGGACACATTGCTGAAGAGAAGTCTGGGCTTTGCCTCTCCATACACACACCTGCGAGAGCAGGCCTCCCAAGCCTTGCTGCAATGCAATGAGAAAAGATGTTAAGTGCTAAAATACTATGAGACTATACCAAAGGTGGGTTCCATTTTATCTAACATAATAGCAACCCGCTAGTTTTATTTATCACCCTGTATATATAGAATATGCACATCTATATATATTCTGGAGTCCAGTGAGGAGGCTGCTTAGAGATTGCTTGCCCTGTGTTGTGAGCAGACTAATAGCAAAAGATCCCCCAGATATGTGTATTTTTCTTTTGGCGATTCTTGAAGTCTCTTTTATTTGCTACCAACATATATATTTAATCTTATGGAAACCTGCATGGCATTTGTTTTCCCCTGATTGATTTCCCTCTTTTGGGTTGTTTATCCTTCAAATGTGTATTAAAGTTATGAGGGAAATATTTACAGAGCTGTTAAGGAATGATCCATAATCTAGAAGACATGAAAAATTAAAATATGCAAAATTCAACAGTACCTCAAACCACTCGTAGACTCCCCATGATGCTTTAGTAGAATGATCTGAAACAAAAGGTTTTAGAAACATCCTTCATCACTCCAAGTAAAATAGTACATTTCCTTCTTTTATCGATTCTTCCACCTACCCACTAAATTGCCCACAAAGTTGTTATTAAATTAAATAATGAAGGATTGAAATGTTAGAGGAAGAAAAGGCTACATTCACTATTGTTCCTTCCACCGTACCAAGCGTGGTTAAGTAACTTCAGCCTTTTCACTCTTTTAATATATCTTAGATTGGTATCTGCTTAAATCGTAACAGCTTACCCCTGCCAATAGTAAAATGCAGGCATGCTTCACGTAGCCTTAATTTGTTTTGAGATCCCATCTATTATCTATGGAAACCTGCTCTCTCAGCAGGATGAACTTCTCTGTGAGAAAGTAAATTGGTTGTAACGTGGCTTGGGTCCCAGCATGCAACTCTTATTACAGCTCTCCCTTCCGATGCTTCGCAGAAATGGGTGGAAGAAAGAGTTAAATCAGCCTTTAGCATCTCCCATAATTACTCCTGGCCAATTGTATCCAACTGGAAACTCACAATTTGTTACCACTTAGTTGGTTTCAGTGAATGAAGAGGATTCATTGCTTTTTGCAGGCGTTCAGAGCTTTTGTTCACAGTTTCAAGAAAATTGCAATCTCTTTTCTTGCTACTGTTCCAGCTTTAGCCATGCTTGGTTAAGTCAATGCTCAAGTTTCTCTTGGATTCAGATGTGCTAATCTGGTAGCATGCAGGTTTGGGTTTTTTTGTCTTCTTACTGCTTTTTCTTGAGTGCTTTGTTTCTCAAACTGATGCTAGCAGAGCATTTATTTTTACAATCTTAATATTGTTATGGTGACTCCACTTTCAAAGTTTTGCCTGTATTTATGGGGTGAGCATTTACCTGAATCATATCTTAGTGTTCTCCGAGTTTCACAAGAGTCTAAACAAAAAGGTAGTGAAATTCATGTGGCAAAGTTATATAAACCAGCATCCATGTGCTTGCTTATAGATTAGTTCACTCTTGTAAGAGGTGCCAGTAGCTCCTATGGTATAAGCATGGCTTGAGTCTTCATGGAGGAGAAATCTAGTAACTGGGGGGTTGTTTTTTAATAAAAAAAAATGAGTTACAGGATGCTGATTCTGATTAACCAGCTGTGACAGATGGTGATTCTTCTCTTCAAATGTGGCTTAGAGAAATGAAATTCAAGGTGATTTCAGAACTCTTTAAGAATTGCTGAACCCAACTTAAAGGAAAAACAAAAAGCAGAGCAGAACACCTTGAAGTTTGCTTTGTTTGCTCTTGCATAGGCATCTCTGAAGACAGGGAGCCAGCTTCGTTCCCAGGGAGTCACAGGGACCTTTCCACTCAAAAGTGGTTTCCAGGGTCTTTTTTAGCGTCCTGTGGTATTGGCCTGGGAAATAGTCATGCAATCTCTTTTAGCCTAGAGAATAGTAATTTATTATTATCTCAGGAAATCATACTACCAAGACAAATGTTTTGGGAACAGGGGAGTGAATAATACTTTTTCCAGGAGATGGGTTAGCTGAGCTCTGCAAAACTTGTACCATATGTCTTTTGATGGCCTGTTTGTGGGGTTGGATCAATACAGAAGGTCTGAGACCTTCCCATTGTAATTCTCGAAGCATTGATTTGTATTTGAGATTTAAAGGGATCTCAATTTGCCAAGACAAAGTCAGCTTTGTTCACCTGGTTTTATACTAACAATCTATGAATAGAGAAATATTCTTCTTCATCGAATTGAGTCATCATAAAGTATAAATTCATTGTCTCAAAACTGGACTCAGTTTCACTCTAAAAATATCTTAATCTTACTGTACAGACCAATTATTTGTCTTAAAAGAGGGTATGAAACTTCAGACTGTGCAAAGTTTGAATTTCTTTTTTTGATGGGTATATCCCTGCATGATTTACACATGAAACTAAAATGTAAACCTTTAGGGTGTTTTTGATAATCATGCCTCTAGAAATAGCACACAAAGAGAAATAACAGTGTTCATCATTCTGATGAGAAAGCAACTTGTAGGAGGTGTGGGAGTTATCTGAACCTAACTGGGATGACAGTGTTTCACTGATTGTCCCTAATAGATCAAATACAAGATTGTACTTTGGCAGGAGCTATACTTGTGGCAAGACTGATCCTTAATATTGAGTCTTGTATGAGGGATGCATCCCAGTGAGAGCAGAGCAGTAAATCCCTGTGCTGGAACATGTATTCCTGTCCCAGTACTTTAGTGGATACACATGTGAAGAAGAAAGGGAATCAACTGCAACTGTCTGATGTTCAAAGCTTTAAAGGTTTACCAACATCCACCAGGATGGCTTTCTTCAGCTATGACTCTTTATGTAACTGAGCTATTCTAGAACAAACATAAATCTCTTTATTTACAAAACACAGTGTTTCAGCTATTTTGTGTTATCTTGGAGTCAGTGGTTTAAATATGAGGTCTTGAAATTGCCTTTGTCAGCTGTGGAGTAACTGTGAGCTGGAACTACATATCTGTTTATGTGTATACCTTTATATTTCACTCTAGAAATGTGTATGTGCACATAAGTATTTATACTAGATTCTGTGTTCAGTTAAATTTTTGTCCAATTCTTGCCCTGATTCTGTCAATTATTAGAAAAGTATGCACTATGCAAAATTATCCATGGAAGTTTTTTGGTGTAAGTTTTGGCTTCATTGCTGGTTATGGAGTTTGAAGCACAGGTTGCTTTCCTTGGATGCAAATGATGTGTTCATTTTTCCTTTTCTGGCTGGATGAGTTTATCCCTCTGAAGGGGTTTCTATGGTGCATGTTCAGAAGCATTAGTTGAAAATATGAATTTTCTGTAGGTTTTCTCTAATATGCACATATGCTGCCAGTTACTTAAACAAACCTGCCACTAAAGGCAGCCTTATGGGAAGGGAAGGTATTCTCTTTGTGCTCTGATAGTAGCTTTTTTTTCTGTAAGACTTGTGTATGTGCAGTCTTGCAGAGCAATCCCAAACTGCTTCTTTTTGGACATACTCACCTGATTCCCAGGGACTAGACTTGAGAGCTGTGACCCTGCTCCTGCTGATTATCCATTCATGAAAAAGATTAAAGAGTTTGAACAAATTGAAGCAACTTCATTAAAAATGTGAAGAAATATTTCCAGGTTGTAGGCAGGTGTTACTTAATGCTGCTGTTTGTTAGCAGCAATGCTTTGTGTTTTGGAATAGTTCCTTGTACTCAGGAATCTGAATCCCTAGCAGATATTGATTCAACCTCATTTTGCTTCAGGGTAGAAGGTGAAAATTATTGTATTTAATGGGCAAGTATAATCATAGCATGTTGTTAATCACTGTGTAAATCTGAGGTGTGGCATACAGCCCTAGCTGGGAAACAAGCACTGAACCACTGATGCATCCTCTCCCTACTGCACCCATACCAGGGTGTTTCCAGTGTCTCCTGCTCTTCAGGTCCAAGGGACATGAGAGGCCCACCCACCAGCACCCATTCCCATTCTGCTGCTTTGGCCACCAGCAGCACACATCCTGATCCCTCATCTTCTACCTTCTTTCTCCACCTGCCTGCAAAAGCTACCCTGCAGCAAGGAGCTTGGTCCTACAGTTGGGAGCATCCTCTCTTTGTCCAGCCACAGGCAATCAATGCGCTCTGTCAGACTGGAAGAAGCATGTTCTGATTGACTGCATGGTTTTGGCATCCTGTAACCTAGTAACAGCAAAGCTGGCTGCCTTTCATTATTTTTAATGCTTGTAGAATGATTTATGAATACATATTTTATATATATTCTAACATCTCATGTGCATCAAGGAAGAGTATTACAATTGTTATCAGGCAAATCAAACAGCCAGTGCTGAGTACATTTAAAGTAGTACAGCACAATGTAGTGGTTGCATTAATGGCAACTGATAGCGTTTGCAGTCTGAAATTTAAATATGTGACCCTTTGTATGAATTCCTATTCTGTACTTTGCCTGTTTTTAGGAAGAAATTAGACCCTTAAATTAACATTTGGTCATTATTCTTCTATCATATGCTCTTATTACTTCATGAGGATTAGTGAGATGATGGTCATATATCTGTAGTCATGTGTGCCAATTCAACATTATCAGTATTTACTCTGATTACCATGCTGTAGAAAATACTTTACATTATCACCAAATGGTCTTAAGTGGGAAGATTTTCCTACAAAGGCCAGTAGTGCTAATCTGATGAGTTGTGAAGTGTTAATTTGTTCAATAATCAATATTTAATAAGAATTATGGAAATAGATCTTCTTCCTGAAAGGTATTTAGTGATTATATTTGATTTGGATAATTGCTTGCTAAGTGTATTGGATTATTTGTTTTCTCTTCTGTGCTGAATGAAGTTTCCAGGGGAGAGTAAAAAACTCCCATACCTCAAATCTTGATGAATAGTTCTTTAAATTAAATTAAGAGTCTTCTCTCTGCACTATGTTAATTCTGATAGGTTTATACAGTTCTTAATTTTTTTCTTTCATCTTTTGCACTTTTTAGTTAGCTGTAGAGAAAAGATGTTGAAAGTCCTGTTTCTCCCCTTTAGAGTGGCATTTATTGGTGGTGAGTGACGGAAAGAGATGACTGTGTAACAAAGTTCAGCTTTATTTGTCTTCTACCTGCAAAGCAGATGATAAGTGCTACTGGGAGACAGAAAAGTTCATTCTCTCTAGCAAGGTTACTCTTCTTGATGAGCATTAAAAGATAGCTTTAAGCCATTCACAATTATGACCTTGACTAGGAAAATGTAAGTTAATAAGGCTTCAACAAATTATGGTCTTTTTGGTCGATTTGCCTAGTGAACTGTTAATTGTAAAACTGAAAGACATTATGTTCAGCTTTCTCTATCACATCTTTTGTGTTTTAACAGTGACACTTCATTGAGTGCAATTAACAAAGCCTAGGAGATTTATTAACACACTTCTTCATGGCCAATGATCCATTCCACTTAAGACATAACACTGTAAAATGCACATTATCTCCTTTTGGCACTTACAATAATGCTTCATGAACTAGGAAGGCATATGTTAAAGCAGATAAAATAGCATTATTAGCTGACAAATCTTACAATTTATTAGACAGTTAATTTATCAGCTTAAAAGACACTTAAAACAGCTGTGCATTTAATGTCTTTTTAATGTATCCAGTAAAACTTGCATAATTGCCTGTAGTGCAATTTATTTTTAGCTATGTTGCAAAATGTCTGCATTTACTGTTTACATCTTCTTTAATTTTTCCTGCAAGGCTCATCACATCTAGGCACAAGCCCTAACAATGAGGGCAGATAATCAGATAAAAAGACTTCTTGTACAAATGGCTGCCCATGAATGAACTATTCAAAAGTACATGCTGAGCTGGACCAAAGAGTTCTTGCATTTTATCGCCACCCCAAGGGCAAGAGGGAGAAAAAAATCAGGGGTGCCTGGTAGGCAGCACGGTCATGGACTGCGAAGCACGGCACATCAGAGACTGAGGATGTCTGCCTTTACTGGCATTAGCATTTGGAGCCCATTCAGAGCCACATGTCTGGGGTGTAAACTAACAAGGCTCCGAGACTGCATTAGCAGAGGTGTTTCATTTTATAATTAAGGTAACTGCTCCCTGCAGATCAATTGTAGCAGACCTAAGTACTATCTGTGAAGAAAGTGTTGGAGAGGATACACATTTAATGACTCCGATGCATAAATGGGCTGTGTTTGTTTATTGCTCTCTAATTTAATGGAACCTTTTGTTAAATCTTCCTGGCCTTTTTTTTTTTTCTTTCTTTCTTTTTTTTAAACATAATGTAATGATTTCTGTGGGAACAAAGGGTGTTGCTTATTAAAATAAAAAGTCAAACATTGCCATTTCCATTAATTAAATGTCAGATTAGCTTAATCGTTTTATAAATATTGGATATAATCTATTTACAGAGTGAAATCAGATTTGCAGGTTCTGGCATGTGGGGTAGAAGTATACCAGTGCAATTCTTGCTTTGCAGAAATCAAGTAAGGGTGGGAGTTGGGGCAGGCTAGACCCATATCTGCACCTGGGCTCCTGAGACAGAGCAGCAGCAGGTTTACAAAACACAAGGAACACAGAGATACAGGCAACTTTTGTGCAGTAAGAAGTGACTCCTGCAAAGAGGGAAAAATCAAATCTGTTCTGGAGATTTTCCAGATTCCAAATTCTGAGAGTAGACAGATCTCAAAATGTCCAGAGCCTAAAAATGTGTAGAATCCATCAACTTGGACAGTGCACCAAAAGGATATCAAAGGAGAAAAACACCGTTTTGGGAAAGGGCAAAAGAAAAGAGGCAAGATTTTCATCAAGCAAATCTATCTTAATGCTGCAAAAATAAGAGAATCAAAGGCTAAATCCTCCTAAAATCCTTTCATTGTGTCAGAATGGCCTTTCTTTTGCCTTCTCAATGTAGTTATCCATTCAGAATTACTACATTTGATACAAGTTTACTGAAGTGCTGAGTATCTATGGTGGCAGCATTGTAATCCTAGTTAGCCTGTAAATTGCTACCAAAAACTTTTCCCATAAATGACTTACATTAGTAGTCTGGCAATATGATAAATTGTTCAAATGAGTGGATGTGAGGAAAATGAATGAATTATTGAAGTCAAGTATAATAGAAGCATATGGATACCTATATTCATTACAACAAAATTTTATGTATTACATTTAATTAAACCTAAACATGTAATAGTGCATTATTCATGCAAAGATAGTCATCTAATGAGAGCTGCTTCACAGGTTGATTAGTGCAGCATTGTTGACTGTTTCATTGCTGTACAGTAAATTGTTGGAGAATTGTCCTTGTCCCACTTACAGCTGAATCAGCGAGTAATTCTGAAGTTGCATACCTTTTTCATGAGAGAATTTGAAGGCTACCACCACAGAAGTAAGGTGCTCTTAAAGTTCTTTCTCATCTCCCTTTTCCATCAGGATATCATCATGCATTTCATGTTCTCTCAATATGTCTTTGAGAATTTAATTTCCATTAATTGAAAGGTAAAGTATATATTGGGCAGGGCATTACCACAAATATCTGTTCTTATTTAGGCTAGCATCAAAATGGGGCAATGCTGTAGATGAAGAACAGCGTCAGATTTGAAGTAGTATTTTCTTATGGAAAGTGAAATCTAACCTTTGAAATCTTGCTTAGACATAATCCACCTCATTACAGTAATAGTTATTTTACGAATGAAATTATTCCATGTTGTGATTAGCTTAAGAGTAAGCTCACCTGTAATCACAAACACTTGAGAACCTTTTCATATTCCATATTGGGAAGCTTTCAGATGTGGAAAGAGGATGCTCCATTTCAAAATGGCAAAATGATGTGTTGATGGTACAGTTTTCTCACCTGGAATGTTTTATTTAAAATCAGGAATTTTATAAAAAGATTAAACCCAGGAATATGAAGTGTTTTGGTTTTTTTTTTTTTTTTGGTCAAAACTTTTTGGAGTTTTTTTTTCCAATCTGGTCTTTAGA